>JALPQI010008393.1:0-49175 GCA_025490895.1 Thaumatotibia leucotreta | reverse complement strand
CATTTGTTTTACCAGAACTTTGCAATACCTAGTTATTCGAAGGAGAGAAGTCTGCATTTGAATTTCGAACTTCAGGGGCCTATTTCTCGAAAGCTTGTAACTTGTAATACAAGTGGAAGTCATTGGGCCTGTTTATCAAAAGCTTGTAACTTAATACAGGTGGAAGTCTCTTTTTTTCGCCATTAATTACTGGACTTCCACTTATATTATAATTTACAAGCTCTTAATAAACTGGCCCCTTATCTGATTAATGTTGTTAAAAAGTGACTTCCACTTGTATTACAAGTTACAAGCTTTTGAGAAACGGGACCCAGATTACATTACAATTGACGATGATGTTTTGTTTTGAAATAAAAAAATACTGGTTTCAAGTTGTGCATCAATGTGTATTTTTGTCTTTCGTACGAAAACTTGTTTTTGGAAGAGTGTCACGTGTTATGATTTTTTGTTATTGAATATAAGTTACAAAAATACGGTTCGTAAATTTTTTATTAGGTTTTTAATGCGGTACCGTCTTGACATTAAAAAAATATTGCGATTGGAAATGTTTATAGGACCCCCTGGTGTTTACAGTGTTTTTATACTTTATTTGTTTTACTACTTTCTTTTTTTTTCATATTTAAATTATGAATGTTTATTTAAAAATCGCGAAGAAGCGGTGGTGGCTCAGTGGTTTAGACGTTTGACTTTCAATCAGGAGGTCGTGGGTTCAAATCCTGGCTAGTACCAATGAGTTTTTCCGAAACTTATGTATACTTTTTTTGTCAGCCTCCGTAGCCTAGTTGGTAGTGACCCTGCCTACGAAGCTGGAGGTTCCGGGTTCGAATCCCGGCGAGGGCATTCTTTGTGTATTTATTTATCACAAATGTTTGTTCCTTGGTCATGGCTGTATATGTATTTAAGTATCTATATGTATCTATCTATTATATATATCGTTGCCTGGTACCCACATCACAAGCCTTAATTGAGCTTACCGTGGGACTAGGTCGATTTGTGTAAGATGTCCCAAGATATTTATTTATTTATTTATTTTATGTACGGAATATCAGATGATATTTACCATTAGCTTTCGGTGAAGAAAAACATCGTGAGGAAACCTGCATACATCCGCGAAGAAATTCAAAGGTGTATGTGAAGTTCCCAACCCGCTTAGGGCCAGCGTGGGAACTATAGCCCAATCCCTCTCATATATGAGAGGAGGCCTGTGCCCAGCAGTGGGACATTATAAAGGCTAAAATATTATATTATTATATTATTTAAAAATCTGACAATTTATGTATATGAATATATAAGAATTGCTGAATATGTATATGAATTTTACAGATTTGTAATATTTTGGCATATGGCAGGTAAAATCCATGAAGAGTTGATAGATATAATTATTTATGATACAATTGTTGCATGTAGGCTTTATCTGAAGGAGTGTTGTCTTAGACGTCGATATACGAGTTAGAGAAAACCAAAAACCGGAATGAAGGATTGTTAGTTTTTCTGTTTTAGTTGATTTCATCGGTTATAATATTAATATGTATTTTAATGTATGTATGTAGTTAGTTCGTGTATATATTTGTGTAGGTATATATGTAGGTATAGATATGATATATATGTTTTTGTTCATATTATTTAACTGGATAGATGTAGCACCGCCCACAATCTCTCTGCTTTGCCTTAAGGTTGACTGGTAGAGAATGCCTCATGGCATTAAGTTCGCCTTTTGTACGTTAAGTTTTACTTTTGTGCAATAAAGTTTAAATAAATAAATAACATTTCAACACGAATATCATACAACATTTTATAATTAATTACGCGAGGAAATAAATGCATTTTTGCCAGTACTACAAGACCGTGCAGAAAAGTATAATGATAATTATACACATCTCGTCTTATTTACACATAATATTTTATTTTTATAGTAGGGTGGTGGCTTGTGACACATGTTGGACACTTTTAGATGACAGGCACCAGTGATGGACGCTTCTTAGTACTATTAACATTATGGTTTTAAATTGGCTGTTGCACAACGAATGCCTAAATCTTTGCTTCTTTAAAATAATAATGAATGTTACATCATTTTGGTCCTTATCCATTACTAGTGTCGTCACTCTTTACATATTTAGAATAAATAAATATTTTGGGACATCTTACACAAATGAATGAACCTAGTCTCACGGTAAGCTCAATTAAGGCTTGTGATGCGGGTACCGGGTGACGATATATATAATAGTTACAATAAAGGTACAATCACCAAATTCTGGATTGTTCAAACCTTGTTCCCTCAGTTTTTCCGTTCAATTACATTTGTATTGTATTGTTTTCTCACGTCTCTCACTCACTGTTTTAAATTAAGGTCGTTCAACAAAAGAACTTAATTATTTTCATCAGAAATGTCCTTAGCGTCTAGATTTGTTTCACATTCGTTTGAAACATGGTATTGTTTGTTTTTATATTCAATGCACTTCCTATTACATTGTTGTGATTATGAGTTTGATAATTACAAATATTACATGGTGTGAATGAATTCATTTGTTCACACGAATTCATTATTTGTGTTCGTCGTGACTGTTCAGTTTAATATTATTCATCAAGGTGCATTTAGACCAAACGAGCATTCGCTCATTTTATCCCCCGCTCTACGAAATCAACGAATCACGTAACGTAGCGATCGAATTTCGTAGAGTGGGGGGATAGAATAGCGAATGCTCGTTTAATCTGAATGCACCTTAAGCGGATTGGCGATCGCAGTAGTGATGACCAGTGATCGGCACCACACCTCCACACCTGCCACACCCACACTGTGTGGTTCCTAATAGTAACTTTAAAATAAACTTTATTTATTATGTCATGTTTTTGTTTCAAAAAATATGTTCGAGTGTGTGTAATACAATAGTGTTAAAAAAAAGGTCAGTCATGTCCGTTTTTTTTACACGAAATTATGCCGCGTGGCAGGAGTGGTGCCGATCACTGGTGATAACACTTCAATCCCTTAGTCGATTCTTACGGCGTCCACGGGAAGAGTTGGGGTAGTGACAAATGTATTCTTACTATCGTCATCACGCAGCCTTAATAATCCATCGGATAACCAACATACAGACGGTAAAATGTTTTCAATTCTTACAATACACAATAATTCAAGTTAAACCGCACAGTCAACGTCCAAATTTACACCAAGATCCGAATTTACCCTGCTTTTTATTCACTGACACTTTATCTCCGATTACCCCTCTTTACGACCCGCACCAATTTCGTACCCAAGTCACGTATCGACCTTAAATATACCCCAGAATGGTCTTAATTTAACCCTAATCTTAATTGGTAGGTGTTATCGCGTAACTAATGAGGCTTAAAACTGTCCTTTTTAGGTTTTCGGTCTTTTCAAGGTCACCATTTGCGCGTTTGATGGTAATCTTAATTAAAATCGATGTATAAAGTGTTTGAGACTGTGAAGTAAGTCACGTATCCGTTGGTACAAATCCTGTTCTTTTTTAAATTCCTTTTTAGTTCGATTAAGGCCAGTCTTAATGAGGTAACATTTGCGATGTGGCTGGGTTTTCCTTTTCTGTTCGAAACCTATTGTGGTGTCAAATTCAGTAGCCAATGTAAACTTTTCTTTTAATACTTTAATACTATTCGGTGCCAAGCTGTGATCGTTTCGGACTGTGTGCAAATTGTGCATCAAAATTATTTGATGTTTCGTGACAAATTTAAATAAAGACTGAGATTGACAGATTGTATAATAAAATATGAGTATTTGTTAAAAAATGTCTGGCATTCGAAAGAATATAAGTGTACTAGTATGTATACATAGTACACTGTTAATGATTTTTTTTTTCTGGTTGAACCACTGGGATTTTTTTTTACACAATTTCACAGATGTAAGGAAAAAAGAAAACGTAATCATTTTAGAAATTAGTATGTAAAAAAATACCGCTGTTTACATTCATATCAATTATTGCCAGATCATGATTTCATGAACATTTATTTAAATAATTTTAAATAATAAGGTGTTCAATTGATTACCCAGTTGATAGGCGACAAAAAATTATATCACATTTATGTACAATTTGGTGGAGAAAAATGCAACCGTATGTTGAGCTTGTTCTAAAAAAATAAAGTCTTGTAGCTAGTTTGTAAATCCATGACACCCTGTTAGGACACTCAATGGATACATACCTATAGGTACTAAAGATTATCCAAAACGTGTATTAAATAACGACAACCAAAATTTGCAATTATAATTTCCAAATCAACTGTGGGCTCTGAAGTCACCCAGAAATTGCAAATTTCATCGTGACTTCATACCTTTCATGAATCTATATTAATAATATATAATATACGTGAATAAATAATACACAAAAATGCAAGTTGCATGCTTCTTAAGTATATGCGGTTGTACGTAGATTGTAGAAAATCTTACACTCTCACTGCAGCTTTGCAACAAAGTAAGCAATCTTAAGAAACTATCTTCGATCAGCTTTAACATGCGCTTGACGTGGACCGGTATCGGTACGTAAATCCTCGACCATCAGTTTGAATACTGGTTATCCTATGATATTTAATATATTCAACTTGTCTGTCACAAAATAAACTCCAAATAATTTGTATTTGTGGTGACGTAGAAAGAAATAACAATACATTTGTCACTAACCCAACTCTTTCCGTGGGTCTCGTAAAAAACGCGTAAGTGTTTGAAGTATCTTTTTAAAATTATTAGTAACTAACGTGAGTCTCTAACATATTTTTCTGCCCTCCGGCCAGCAAACAGCATATTGCCGGCCGCTGCGCTAAACTAAGTTGCCGCCTGCCGGATCCTTTGAGCAGAAAAATAGTATGCAAACCTCGGCCGTTAAATGGGAAAGCCTCGGATCACATGTTTGTCGGCCTCGGCCTACAATTACACGTCATCCGAGGCATTTCTCACGTAAACGGCCTTGGCATGTAATCCTAACCTATAAATATTGATCAAACGGGTTACTCACGTAATTTTATTGTAGTCGATAATTGCTCGACATGTTGATTGAAGTATCACTGGCTATTAATTTAAAGATAATGAGCAGCAGCATCATCAGAACGAGATGGGAGAACGATGGCCTATGAACGAGCGCGGTAGAATGTATTAGGTATCAAGAAAAACCTAACGTATCCTTTACTTTCCAACTCAGGCTACAGGTCCTCTTTATACCGGTTAGCATGGCTATTCACCTCAGTTATCTATCAGAACGACACTATGCCCTGGGGCGAACTATCGACAGTTCCGTACGAATTCGCTCTCGTCGACATCCACTTTCGCTAAATACTTATTGTCGATAATCTAATCGCACGGGCCCAACATTACTAGCGTACATCACGCTACTCCGCAGGGCAAACTGTCTACAACTCCAAATAAACTCTATATATACACAGCCTACGGTTGAATTCAATAAATGCCGTGCGAAGTATCGCTTTCTTTTCATAATTAGACAATTGAATGTCGCGCGTGCGTGGCGGGAATTCGCGCGCGTTCTTTGTTTGAAATTTGATTTTGAATTCCGAACGATACCTTTTTTAAATGCTTGCGAGTGTTACTAGCCAGTATTGTTTGACCTATTTTTATGAAAATATTCGTAATTCTGTTTTTACTGTTATGTGTGGGGTTTTTAGAATTCTGATAATTTTATGCTTTTCGAATGTATTTGAATGAATGTGAAATGGAAACATAAAAAAAACTTCTCATTTAGCTGTTTGCGAGTCAATCTCCATATTTTTTAGCCCATTCTGAATTCAAATCCAGTTCTGTCCTCCCTCGAACAAATTGAGTTATTGAAATTTTAGTCGAACACCTTTTTTTACCTCGTGGAACTATAAAGCAATTAATAATTAAACACCGAATTAACGTATTAATTAACAAGCGTGGGTAACAATGCGTATGCCATCATTGTGCTGCATCTGTTCCGATTGTGACCTACTTCGCGAATTACCATAAACTCATTCATTCATACCGGGTTTAATCATCGCGTAGGCCATGCGTGGGCGCATTGCACAGTTGTGAGAATACACAGTACGTTGACTTCGATCGGTAAGTACTTCGCAAATAAACTATACTCGAGCTAATTTTATTTAAATTAAAGATTATTTTATATAGGTATCTAAGTATATTGTAACGAATTAAAGAAAAAATGCTGCCTGGGGGCTTTCATGGCTTTATGATAAAAATAATTGATCTAACTTCATTTTATTTCTGAGAAAAAATCGTGTTTTTCGGTTTTGTTTGATGGAATGAAGAACCGATCTTTTCTAAACTAAGGTTTAGAAAAGGTCGGTTCTTCATTTCAGTTTTCCACTCCATTCCTTAGTATGTGTCATGTGTTAGCGCCAAGCAGTTCAATCAAAATTTGACTTCAACTGCTATTTCATAAAGTCAAATTGTAATGGAGCAGATCTGCTACCAAGCGTGCGAAATGCACAGTCGACTAAAAAAAATCCTCTTTAGGACATTATCGGCTCGGGCCTCACTAAAATTCAGCGTTGCGGAGTGTGTCCTGCGGTGACCTACGTAAAAACAATCTGTGTGACACTTTGATATCGATGTTTTTAATGTAATTTTAAATTATGCTTTATATTTTAAATTATGCTATCCATGTATGCTGACTTCATTCTAGTAAGGATGTGGTTAATATACTGTACAGTACATTTAAACTCTGGCCCGGCCGTCGAACCTTGAGTTTAAGATATTTCCGAACGCCCTATAGCTGAAGTATGACAATACAAAGTTGCAACTAGGTATTTTATATGCAAACTCACTCCGAGCTACCTACATCCATGAATGCCATAATACTGCATTATTACATACAAAGGGAAATAGGGAATCGTCGATCGAGTTATTAATAAACGAGCAAAGCGAGGCAGTATATTGTAAGTATAATAAGAATGTATGTAACTGCGACCATAAATAAATAATATGGACGTCTAACGCCAGCTCTAAAATGCACCCAATAGTTATTTGTTATACAAGGGTGCAAAGTTGTATTTTACCCGCGAGTATGAAATTGAAACACGAGCAAGCGAAAGGATTCTATAGTTGAACCACGAGCGAAGCGAGTGGTTCTAAAATAGAATCCTGAGCAGCGAGTGTTTTAACATACGAGAAGTAAAATACATTTGCACCCGTGTGTAACACAAAACTTTTCCCCTCACTATAGCGAGGAAACTCAAAAAGGGTAATTATTTGTTCATATTACAATCATCATCGGGTTAGTGATAATAATTTTCCAAATGCATCATGTATTTAATGCAAGATTTTGTCGCAGCAAACTTACCACGAAAAAGTAAACGCAGCACGATTTTAACACATTCCTGTAGTTGCACACCAACGCCAATGCATTATTAAATCATTCTCATTCATTATTTTTACAAAATTATTACAGAACACCCTGAAAGTTGTTTAGTTTACTATTTTTATGCGTGTTCGAGTCGGTAAATAAAGATTATAACCTATAATATTCTTTGACAATGTTGACGTTGACATTTTCTGCGTTTTGTGATTGCATCTAGTCATCTTATCATCATTCACTAAAACAATTGTTACTTATGGAATTTTAGGATTTATATGTTAAAATCATCATATTATATAAAGGTTTGTATTTTGACACTAAATTCTCAAACAAATTATTTAATTATCATTAATATGGAACAATTTCCATGAGCATTTTACGTTTTGTTATTCCAAAACCAAGATCATTACTTTGCCACACAAGTGAATAATATGCGTTTTTACACGTTCGTATTAAAGGATAAACGAGCACTTTACGAGCTAGTGAGGGGAAAATAAAATTGTTCAAATGTGCCTTGATGGGCAGGACATAGCGCTTTTCTTAACACCGCGCATATCAGGATTATCAATATTTATATTAAGGTTCTCGAGTGGCGGCCACGTACCGGAAGGCACAGCGTGGGTAGGCCCCTCACAAGGTGGACTGATGACCTGGTGAAGGTCGCAGGAGTCCGCTGGATGCGAGTGGCACAGGACCGGTCATTATGGCAATCTTTGGGGGAGGCCTATGTTCAGCAGTCTTTTGGCTAATATGATGATATTAAGTATTAATTATTTCGCATAATTAAGAAAGCCTTAATTATAAATAAGCCATCAATAGTTGAATTATACATCATTTAAAAAGTTGGTTACACAATGGAAAACGGTACCTAGGTAACTCACGCATTTACTTTTGTAAGCAATACATATATGAAATACTTACCTATGTAAAATTATGCACCTACAATAAACAACTGTTTATCGGGAACCCTAATGACAGCCGAGCTAAGAGGGGTAGGATTTTAGCTACTCGTTACTCGTTACTAACAGTACTCAGAATCTTGTATCTACGCATCTACGCAGTAGTAGAAAACGAATGGAGAGTTCTAAGCTTGCGTCCATGCATAGATGCATGTGTGTGTTGACGTCCTAAGGCACCCCAGAGGTGCAAAGGGCCTTCACAAGATCGCGCCACGCCTCTCTGTCCTCAGCAACACTTTTAGCCTCTCTCCAGCTTAGGCCAACCGCACGGAGCTCGTTTAAGATGGATCGCTGCCAGGAGTGCACTGGCCGTCCAGGAGGTCGGCTGCCGTTGGGCGGTTTCCAGTCAAAAGCGATGTAGGCGTTGTTTTGCTCTCCTCTCCGGATAGTGTGACCTATCCATCTCCATTTCCTGGAGGCAATCTCGATGCCTATAGGTGTATGGCGGCATATAGTCCACAGGTCTTCGTTCCGGATGGTGTTTGGCCAGAAGATGCGCAGTATTGATCTGAGCGACTTATTGACAAAGACCTGAAGCTTGTTGGTCAGACCCTTTGTCACTCTCCAAGTCTCGCAGCCAAAAAGCAGGACCGACTTGACAACTGAGTTGAAGAGGGAAACTTTAACGCGTCGCGTCAGGACATTTGACTCCCAAACAGGCTTTAGTTGGGCGAAAGCAGCCTTTGCCTTGCAAATTCTGCTGTCAATGTCCTCATTTGCTCCTCCCCAACAAGTGATCTGGCTCCCGAGGTAAACAAACTTGACCACTGAGTCTAGGCTTGCGCCTCTCAGCGTCAGAGGGTCCATTGTGTTCGTCTTAACCCGCATGCTGACTGTTTTTCGTTTGTTGATCCGCAGGCCCATTGTATCCGCCTCTTCTTGAAGGTTTCCAAGTTTGGCTTGAAGATGAGCGAGAGTAGGCGAGATCAACACGATGTCATCCGCGTAGTCCAAGTCTTCCAGATTTCCTGAACCCCACTGTATGCCCCTTGGCGTGGTTGTAACGTTTCTCATGATGTCGTCGAGTAGGATCACAAATAAAAGAGGCGATAGGAGGCAGCCTTGCTTAACACCTGCAGATATTTGTATCGGTGAACCCAGCTCCTTCTCGTGGACCACTCTGCATGTACTTCCTTCGTACATAGCTCGTATGATACTGACGATACATGCAGGGATACCCCGTCTGCTCAGACATGACCACAGTGCACTCCACTTCACGGTGTCGAAGGCTTTTTCAAAGTCGACAAAGGCCAAAAAGAGTTCTGATTGCCATTCGACACACTGTTCTATAAGGATGCGCAGGGTATTGGTGTGATCGGTGCAGGAGCGACCAGGCCGAAAACCAGCCTGTTCTTCATACTCCATACTCCATAGAAATAACTTCCTTCGTAAGAATGTAAACCCTTCACATAACAAGACAAGAGTGAATCGTTCTATGTCTAACACGGGAATGAATTGATGAACACTGCCTTTTATACTGTCAGGCCACCAGCCACCTGTTCATAGGTTGGTATCATCTACCTGCAAACCTGCATGGACCAAGCAAAGACCACTCCAAGCAAAACATTGCTTATCGTTTTCTAGATTTAGTAACTCATATCTCCGACATGTTTATTATGGAGGAGCGGGACTTCCACACAGGTATTTGTTACCTGCTAGGAAGACCCAACCCTGTTATCATTTTTAGATTCTCATTTATGAAATAAATCTTTTTCATTTAGTGTTGATACGTAATTGTGTACAAACTTTTTGAGGACTGGTCTAACCTACTTTGTGACATTTTATCGAGTGATATCGTTGAACTGTGACATTACTCTGTTAAGGTGGGTTCAAACCAAAAGAGCATTCGCTGTTCTATCGCCTGTTCTACGAAATCAACCAATCACGTTTTGTGTAACGATCGAATTTCGTAGAGTGGGGAGTTAGAATAGCGAATGCTCTTTTGGTTTGAACGCATCTTAACAAAAATTCACACACATCATCAGCCTCTCGTAATCGCCACGCTGGGCAAGCGAGTTGGCGATCGCAGTAGTGTGTCCATGGTTCATGATAATGCTGCTGCTCATCAATCTTCTATAATTATCCAGTGACACTTCAATCCCTTAGTCGACTCCTACGACACCTACGGGAAGATTTGGGATGGTGACAAAAGTATTCTTACTGCCGTCACATGCGGCAAAACTTTGCATGTGATTTATCGGTCAAACTTACACCACCTTCAAACTTTTCTCCTCACACAATAAATAACTCGCTGTAACTTTGCTACCACAGATACTGCAATCCTTCCTGCTTTCATTTCGTCCAAATACAGTTTGCCTATGCTTCGTAAATAATCTAGTGAAAACAGTTGCACCACGCCTTTCTATTTCTCTAAATCAAATATCTCCTATTCTGGTTTGGACGGTAAATAAACTTCATAAACTCCATTTAGCCACTGGCAAGCAATTTTCTTTACATTGCTGTATTTGATCGACGATTACTTTCATTTCATGTGAATAGATTATACTACCGCGAATTTCGAAATTTGTAAATTTCGAGCATTTATCTGTCGCTCTAATGACACCTGTTTTGAAAGACAGAGACAAATCCTTGAAATTTGCTAAGTCCCTGTTGGACCGGAGAAACTTCATTTCATACATAGATTATACTACCGCTAACTTCGAAATTTGTAAATTTCGAGCATTTATCTCTGTCGCGCTAATGACACCTGTTTTGAAAGACAGAGACAAACCCTTGAAATTTGCTAAGTCCCTATAGGACCGGAGAAACGGAAACTGCATGCAAGTTAAACTTCTAAACGGAGCTTAAGCCTCTACAAAAGCCATTATGTAAAGAGAGATTAATAACAGTTTAATATTCGAATTAGTCACTAACAACCTTCGTGTAGCTTAGTTGGTACTGGGCCTATTTATCATATGCCAGTACCTTGTTATACAAGTGGAAGTCCTTTTCTAATTAATGTTGTTAAAAAGAGAAGTGATTACCACTTATACGAGTATTATCCTTTATTTCGAAGCTGGAAGTCCTGAACGGACCACGCAATTCCTGCAGCGAACAGAAATAATGCAAACTTGGATGCATCTATCTCTGTCAGTTCAATTACGTATCAATTGGGAAGACTGAGATAGTTGCTATGAATTTTCGATGTCTGTTTCGCCCCAGCCCTCTCCCTTAGTTTTAAATTAGTTTTGAGATGTTTTCGATCACGGAATAGGCGCGGCTGTGTATGAATTGTTGTTTGAGTAATAGGGTTGTCGCTGCGAGTTTGGTTTCATTTATTTTTACAAATATGTTATAACTGCAAGATTTCAAGCTAACATAGTGCGTAAAAAGCACCATCTGAACTGACCTAGTACATTACAATACAAGTGCGAAAAAAAGAGTTCGTAACGATCGTCGATTAACCCCTGGGGTGCCTAGTGACAGATCTGTCACAAGTCACAAGCCAATTGGACTTTAATATAAAATAATTAAAGTAATTAATCAACTATTAAATTTATGACAGCGGCGTTCCAAGGGTTAATTGAAACACGATCGAATATTTATGACCGGAGTATTTTAAATCGAATTTTATTTTCACACGAGTATCGCACGTTGTATTTCTGTACAGATGAACCTCCGAAGATTCGACCTGGCAAATGAACCACTTGTCGCACTAGTGCGTAAAACCACCATCTATACTGAAATAGTTATTTATGATACCAGTGTGGAAAGAAGGTTTTTTCAGGACGACTCTCGGTGACTATAAAACACGAGCGAAGCCAAATCATACAGCATTTTACAATGCATTATGCGAAGAAAACCAGATTATCTCGGCAGTACCAACCAGGCCGTGCAGAAAGTACTATGGAAATTCATTCCCGCTCTTTCTGAGCATATATAGCATTGTCAGCCTCCGCAGCCTAGTTGGTAGTGACCCTGCCTATGAAGCTGGAGGTTCCGGGTTCGAATCCCGGCGAGGGCATTATTTGTGTATTTATTTATCACAAAATCCGATATGTATTTTTTACAATGGACTTTAAAAAAAATATCACAAATATATGTTCCTTGGTCATGGCTGTCTATGTATTTAAGTATCTATATTATATATCTATCTATTATATATATCGTCGCTTGGTACCCACATCACAAGCCTTAATTGAGCTTACCGTGGGACTAAGTCGATTTGTGTAAGATGTCCCAATATATTTATTTATATGCATTGTAAATTATATTTGAATACTAAACCGTCCGAGTAGCGGCAACGGCAACCCTAGCCTCGGTTGATTTATGCCGCTGCGCGCGCGCATTCAGCGACGCGATTAGGGCTGTCGCGGCGCGGGCGCTGATTTGCGACCAGTACGGCGGGAAAGTTCATTCAAGGACTAGTGAAATCAAGCTTGCGAATATTTTTGCTAGTGATTATTATGAGTCTGTGTGGAAAGTCCATGTGGACAATACATTTGTCACCACCCCAATTCTTCTCTCGGGTATCCTCAGAGTCGACTAAGGATATCGTAAGAGTCGAGTTGTATTCTGGCTATTTTTTCCGCAACTTGAAATCAAACGTGCCTCTTTTGCGTGGTCCCAACGCTGGCCCAGTACTTGTTGGGGACTTCACACACACCCTTGAATTTCTTCACAGGTCGCAGATGCAGGTTTCGTCGCGATGTTTTCTCTCACCGTAAAGCACTTGTGGAATATTAAATGATATTTCGTACGTACACAAGTTTTTTGAAAAACTCATTGGTACGAGCTGGGGATTGAACGTCGTCGGTTCAATCCCCAGCTTGTCCCCCAAGAATACATATGTCACCGCCTCATTTCTTCCCGCGGGTGTCGTAAGAGTCGATTAAGAGATTGAAGTGTTTATGACCATTCTTTGATTTGATTGATGATGGGCAGTAGCGTCATCATAGTGGACACATACATCGATCGCCAATCCGCTTGCCCAGTGTGGCGATTATGGGCAATTCCCTTCTGATATGTCTATACGCAGTTAATAGAAGAGGCGTCCAGCCGTGGACTGAGATAAGCTGATGATGTGATGTGAAAATTGAAGTAAGTAGGTACACGAAAAATGCGCTCTCCATGATTTGAACCCGGAACTTTCAGCTTCGTAGGCAGGGTCACTACCACTACCAACTAGGCTAAGGAGGCTGATAAATTCCTAATACGATACCAAATGGGTCCTTAACCACAAATTGACATTCTAGAATCCTAAAACACTTCTTTTTACTCAAAACACCTAATGTGGGAGCGCCATAAGACGGCATCAGAGACCCGCGAACCACGAACGAAGCATTGCCTCCTTGTCACACTTATTTACGAATTCACGAGTGCGAGAGAGAGGCAATACTTCTTCGGTATCTGCGCCTGCGCTTATTTAAATTACGGGGCTCATAATGATAGCGCTAATGCTCGCAAATGGCTGCAGATTGCTTAAGATCTTATCCATATCGGCTTAGCTTTTCGGAAGCTAATGTTAACGCGAATTGTTTCGTAATAAACTGTGATAGATTATTATCTCTACCTACTTATTTATTCCCAGCGAGGGCATTATTTGTGCTTATCACAAATATTTGTTCTTTGGTCATGGCCATGGCTGTCTATGTATTTAAGTATCTGTAGGTATGTATCTATCTATTAAATATATCGTCGCTTGGTACCCACATCAAAAGCCTTAATTGAGCTTACCGTGGGACTAGGTCGATTTGTGTAAGATGTCCCAGATATTTATTTATTTTTTGTGAACATCGACTAGAACAGGTTGGTTCTAGTTTGACTATAGCGCATTAGTAACCTATTAAAATATTATTGAACCGGGTTACTCACATATTTAAGTTGATGATTGCTCGACATGTTTCGACCCATTAAGAGGGTCCTCGTCCGGAGCACCCTCGTAATGGGTCGAAACATGTCGATTGTCGAGCAATCATCGACTTAAATACGTGAGTAACCCGGTTCGATAATATTATTACATTAGTTACATATTGTGAGAATCTGAAAACATAGGTTAGCTAAAATATATTAAAAACGCTGGTGGATGGGTAGGTACTTCGTTTTTTAACCGACTTCAAATAAGGAGGTTCTCAATTCGACTTGATGTTGTTTTTGTATGTAATGTTACTCATCATCATCATCATCTCAGCCATAAGACGTCCACTGCTGAACAAAGGCCTCCCCTCTGGACCTCCCCATGAGCCGTGGTCTCCACTCGAGCACTTTTCGACCCCATCGACCATCTGTTATGTTGCTCTAATAAAAAAAAAAATTTAATCGAACGTGTATAACCCCGCTGTCAGATCACCGAGGTACCGTTGGGGGGGGGGGGATCTGGTGATGGGATCTTGGACAAATCACGTACAAATACGAACCTTGTATTAGAATTCCATTTTGAAAAATGGCGACCGGCTGAGCGAATAGCCTTGGTCCCCTCAGGCGGCACTTTCTCTGCTGGTATGTTGGCAGCACTTTTACTCGATACGCGGGATCGCGTCAAGTTGGCAACTGTACAGTAGGTATACAGGGTGTAAAGGTTTGTCACAATGTCTTTTGCACACTGTATTAATAGATGCGGCTGAATGCACCACACACTCTAAGATTTAGTATTAACGACCCATTAACCCATGGGTAATGATCCTTTACTGAAAATAATGTACGCTTTCTATTTCATCATGTAACCTTCATCGTATGGATCTGAATTACTATATAAGGAAACCCTTTCTATTAAATAAAGGTCATTCTACCACGAACCACTTTGAGTATCATTGCTGCTCCCGTAACGTCAGACACTTCGCAACTTTGCTATCGCGAAATAAAAAAAGTGAAAACCGACTTCTTATGTCTCCAAGATCCCAATTTGATCCAAGACTTAGTCCCAATAGGAACATCTCGAGGTAATAGCCGTTCGATAAAAAAATGGAAATTGGTTTACGATTCTCGGAGATATCGAATAACGTACATAGAAAAAAGAAATAAAAAAAACACTCTCATTGAGAACCTGGTCCAAGGTGCTTAGACAAGTTGCCAATCGCTAACACTTAATCGTCAATAATATGAAAGAGTGACAGAGAGGGAAAACTACGCTACGCGTTAGCGATTGGCAACTTGGCTAAGCATCCTGGTCCCTCCGATATATACGTTAGTGTCTGGCCTACTACCTCGAACACCGAAGTTAAAATTAGAGTGCCATCGAAAAATCCTCGTACGGGTTTTCGTGGTAGAGCCGCTGTATGCAGGAGTTGCAGGACGGTCAACTCGGTCAAGTGACTCTGTCTTAGACTATTTTATGTCCAGAAGCCCTACCTCGACACACGAAAGATGTGTTGCCTCCCTGTCACACTTATGTACGAATTCACGAGTGCGAGAGAGAGGCAACACTTCGTTCGTAGTTCGCGGTACGGTCTCAGGTTTCGGATATCTCGTAGCATTACACACGTTTAGGTGCATTCAGACTAGGGCTACCGGTATCCGTGTTACCCGCAGACACGTGTACACGAATCCTTAGCACCGGCGGTACTAAGAACCCGAACGACACGAAACGCCAAGAAACGTTTCCAACTTAGAAACGTTTCCAAGCGCGGGTCCGCGAATCTACTTAGAAACTTTTCCAAGCTTGAGTCTTGCGGATTCATTACAATTGAATATTCGAAAAACCTATGTTTTTATTAGTAAAAAGACTGAAACAAAAAAATACCTACCGAAAAATTCGCAGTTTTTTACGAATTACGCAGCTAGAAATTTTCTTTGTTGCAGGTTAAATGCGGTTCAATACTTTGCTCAAATATAAAATCGTACCTATATTTTAGATTGCCACTGCCACTACACATTGAGGGCGGATCAAACACAGGTACTCGGGTATCCGTGTCTTAATTACACGGTTCCTAATTAACGTTTCCAACGGGTAAGAAACCCGTTTCCCGGTAGCAAAGAAACGGGTACACGGAAACGGGTACACGAAACCCGGACACGACCGAGAGCCCTAATTCAGACCAAACGAGCATTCGATGTTCTATCCCCCACTCTACGAAATCAACGAATCACGTTTTGTGTAACGATCGAATTTCGTAGAGCAGGGGGTTAGAATAGCGAATGCTCGTTTGGTCTGAATGCACCTTTAGAGAACCACGGAGTCGATTTTAACATAAAAGTCAACTTATACTCATACTCCACATGTAAATAATTAGTCAAATAATGCTTTTAATTTCATTTTATCTACGTGTTCTATGGATATTACAATTTAGAAGGTTGGTTAATAATTTTTTTTGCGTGTTTTTTACGTTTCATACAACATAGTGTAGAAGTCCTTTTTCATTTAAAATATAGTTGAATTCAATTCCAAATTAAATTTATTTCGTCTATAGTCAACTTTTGGAATGATTATGAGTTGACTTATATCACTTATAATATATGTTAAGATCGACTCCGTGGTTCTCTAACGTCTTAAAGTCCGTTTCAAATACGAAGGCCCGGTTCTACTTAACAAAGTCATTAGGCGTCAGTAATAGGATTAGTGATAACAAAAGAAGCCTGGCCAGGCCCTTTTGTGGCGTGATATTTTATGCATACATCGGTGTACCACACGGTCCACACGTGCCAATTTGTAGTAGACCACTTAAATGACAAAAGTTTCGAGTGGCATCGGGCCTTCGTATTTGAAATGGATTATACCGTGCTACGAGATATCCGAACCCTGATTATGTCAAATTCACATTCCAAATATCACGCATTACAATTCCATTTTCAAAAACGTGCATTAAGATTCCATTTTCAAAAACGCTAACTGCACGATCATCGACCTTGGCGCCCTCCGGCGTCACTCTCTCCCTGTCCTGCCATCTAGCGAGATCAAGTTAGCAACTTTGTATGGTGTTGTGTACTAGGAAATGTATATGTACTAGTCATCATATTCTTCAGGAATTAAGCCGCAGGCTCCCAGTAACAATTTGAATATTATACTGAGTCACTGAAATTATGCAAAATCGAACCCCCTTATTCAAGCCGCAAATTATTGTTTGTCCCTTTCGGTCGTATCAATATTTATTTATTTAAACTTTATTGCACAAAATAAAAGTACAAATGGCGGACTTAATGCCTTAAGGCATTCTCTACCAGCCAACTACTGGGCCAAAAAGAGAGGTTTGATAGGTGCAGGAAGATGGTATTTAAAAGAGGGCCGAAATATTGGGTAATTGCAATTTACATTGTAAGTATCCCGTTTTAAGTCATACTAATAATTATAAAAAATCAAGTAAGTAGGTAATGTTGAGGTCGTATATAGTTTTTATACAATTTATTTATACTTTTTTATTGTCTTTGGTTGTGTTCTTATTCTTTGTTTAAAGAATGTGTCAAATTACCAAATTATAAATATTTTTGTGTCAGTCGGAAATCAACTCTTGCTATACACAGTCAGCTGCTTGCTTTACTTTTCTCTGCTCTACTATCCTTGCTATCGTTTGCTTCTTTATTAAGTAAGATTAAACAAAAAACCTATTCTATTATCTGTTCTATAACCATGAACTTAGACCAACCACTTGGGAGATTTTATTCACAACATTCGCGTTTCATTGAATGCATAACAATTTTACATGCGTTTTACGATATGTGGAATTGTTTTCTTTAATTGAATGTCTATTTCAAGCGCCTCGATATTTCCTAAAACCTATCATTATCTGTATACTGCCAATAAAACAAGAAATCGAGTTCATTAACATCAAAAGCTGTTACTATAATCCTGAACCAGAGGTTTCCAAACTTTGCGTATAAGACACTGGTCTCATCGCAAGCTACTAAGCTATAAACTATTGGCTATAAAAACGAACAAAAGATACGTACTCCCGTGTAAATAAGAGAGACACGGCGATACTCGCCCAGCTATCAGCTATCACCGCCGGGCGAGTATCGCCGCGTCTCTTTTTAACACGGGAGTGCGACAGTGCGTAGGTATCTTCTTCGTGTTTATAGCACTATAGGCTTCATAGCTTAGCAGCTCGCGGTGAGATCAGTGCCTAAACAAGGTATATAATGACCCGGCACCTTGTGAAAATAGATATCTGCTCCAAATGCACCTATAATCATCAGAACAGTACAGCGTAGCTAGCTTAAAGCGCCTTGATACGAAATTTCAGCTTTCAAGTCCATAAAAGGTAAAAGATTGAGAACCTCTGGTGTAGAGCATTGGACCACTAGTTCAACAATGATTGAAGTGTTTATAGCGAAAACTCTCAAAGTTTGAATTTCAAACAAATCTGAACTCTAAGTTGTACAATAAAGATGCAAAATAGAAGATAATAATGTTCACGAGATAGTTGAGTCGTGTAATTAAACAGTAGTAAAACAGGATTATTGGTTACTTTTAATGGAATAAGTTTAAATAATTGAATTTTATATTAGAAACGTTGGTTGGTTGATGAAAGTTTTAAGACCATGCGTATATTGCGTATCTGTAGGTACGCTACAGAGCGAAACGTATAGTGTAAAATGATCTACCTATGTATACTATTAAAGTGAAGTTACTTTTATTATTTTATTGATAAGCTTATCATCGTTTTAAATACTAATTACTTACACTTGGATCATAAGTAAATAAACAGAGGATCAAATCACTTTCATTACAGTTAGATGGATTTACCCTGATGATAAATTGCAAGAGTTTATATACCTAAGACTTTTCTTTATTTTCACCTGATTTCATGTTATCACTCAAACGCAGTAACTATCCAGTTAATAATACACTATATGGGTTAATTGTTTTCTTTGTGAATCCTGATGATATGAATGATGAGTGAGTCCATACACATAGTACCTAACAGGGGAAGCTTACCTCCAGCAGTGGACTGAGATAGGCTGATGATATTTAAAATTGGAAGAGAGTACGTCTGTTTATTTTCACGGCTAGACTTCATGTCATCGCTCAAAAGTAACTATCCAGTTATTTCAGTTAATAATACAGTGAATCGGTTAATTGTTTACTTTGTGAAGGCTGATGATGATGTAAGTGGATCCCTACACATAAGTATCTAACAGGGGAAGCCTACCTCCAGTAGTGCACTGCGATAGGCTGATGATATTTCAAATTGGAAGAGAGTACGTCTGTTCTTTATTTTCACGGCTAGACTTCATGTCATCGCTCAAAAGTAACTATCCAGTTATTTCAGTTAATAATACAGTGTATCGGTTAATTGTTTACTTTGTGAAGGCTGATGATGTAAGTGGATCCCTACACATAAGTATCTAACAGGGGAAGCCTACCTCCAGTGGACTGTGATAGGCTGATGATATTTCAAACTGGAAGTGAGTACGTCTGTTTATTTTCACGGCTAGACTTCATGTCATCGCTCGAACGCGGTAACTATCCAGTTATTTCAGTTAATAATACAGTGAATCGGTTAATTGTTTACTTTGTGAAGGCTGATGATGATGTAAGTGGATCCCTACACATAAGTGTCTAACAGGGGAAGCCTACCTCCAGCAGTGCACTGCGAAGGCTGATGATATTTCAAATTGGAAGAGACGTCTGTTCTTTATTTTCACGGCTAGACTTCATGTCATCGCTCAAAAGTAACTATCCAGTTATTTCAGTTAATAATACAGTGAATCGGTTAATTGTTTACTTTGTGAAGGCTGATGATGATGTAAGTGGATCCCTACACATAAGTGTCTAACAGGGGAAGCCTACCTCCAGCAGTGCACTGCGAAGGCTGATGATATTTCAAATTGGAAGAGACGTCTGTTCTTTATTTTCACGGCTAGACTTCATGTCATCGCTCAAAAGTAACTATCCAGTTATTTCAGTTAATAATACAGTGTATCGGTTAATTATTTTCGTTGGGAAGCCTTATGATATATTATGAGTGATGAGTGAGTCCATACACACAGTACCTAAGAGGGGGTGCCTACCTCCAGTGGACTGAGATAGACTGATATTTCGAATTGGAAGAGAGTACGTCTGTTCTTTATTTTCACGGCTACACTTCATGGCATCGCTCAAAAGTAACTATCCAGTTATTTCAGTTAATAATACAGTGTATCGGTTAATTGTTTTCTTTGTGAATATGGCCGCGGTCGTGCCGGAGCACAGTGGTCGGAACCTGTGATTTACCTCGCAGACATGAGCAGACGGCACAGTTTGTGTCCATTTTGACACGATATTTCATATTTGTCCGCTGTTATGCGCCAATTTTACAGATCTACGGTGTAAATACGGGTTTATATGATATAAAATGAATTATGAATTAAATTTGGCGCGTGGTGAGGTTAAGAGTTCATTTGTTACCCCCACAAAAGTTGTGGTGACGACTCTTACGACATCACGGCAACAGTTACTCTTCCTTTGGTGTCGTAAGAGTTGTCAAGTCAAGGGGTAGCAGCGTCATCATAGTAGGTGTACCTACCAGGGATCGGAACCGGTTTTTTTAGAAAAACCTCGAAAAAGCTCAATATTTTAAATGCTTTACACTCTTTATGTAGTATTCAACATTGTATGTAACTATTAACATCATATTTTTGAATTACTACGTACTACGTACGAAGAACGAAAAAGAACGGAATTCGAACCGTTCTTTTGTATGGAGAAAAAACCGGTATCCGATCACTGGTACCTACACAACTGCGATATCTCCAACCAAATATAACGCGAGTAAGCGATGAAAATCATGATTTAAAACGTGTAAAATTGGCGCGAACTTACGATGAATAACGTTTTATGTTAGGATTAGGACGCGTTATATGCTTTGCAAGCGCAACAAAATCAGCGTCGAATACTTCGAAAATAGTAATTTTTGGGCATCTGTCTCTAACACTTCGGTGGCAGCTTTGGAGTAACAAAGACATATAATCCAAATTAACGAATTTCAGAATTCGCGGTGGCCCACCTGCTGCCCTACCGCGAACTTCGAACTCCGCAAATTTCGAGGATTTGTCTCTGTCACACTAATGACGCCTTCGTTGGAGTGACAGAGACAAATCCTCGAAATTAACGAATTTCGAAGGTAGGACTGTTCGTGTCCCGTGCGCCGGCGGCCCTTGGAGCTGCGCCTGCGCCGGAGCGGTGGCGTGCGTCACGCAACCCGTCCGCTTTATTATTATTTATTGCTTTCCAATAATCCTGCTAGATAATATGTTAAACAACCCACAAGAAATTATAGCTTAATGTGTTAGTAACAGCAGTGTAGCTTTCGGCAAATGTTTGGTTGGAGACTGTCTGATATATTGATTAAGATTTTTTTATGTATTTATTTTCAACTACAATTTATGTACATAGATTAAATCTAACTAATCTACTTAACCTAACCAAGATTGGCCCTTGTGGCATTGTACCGAGGATGTTGGCGGCATTTCCTCGCTGTATCGCAATACTGTTGCGTTTTGCAAGGAAGTCACCAGACTAACTTAGATAGAAATTTATTTGCCTTCTGTCGGTCAGCATTTCACTAAAAGTTTGTAAATTTGGATCACGTCTTGATAAAAATTGGTAGGCTAGGCTGGTAGAGTCAATGATGAGCAAGATCCACCATATTTCTCAAAAATGTCCCAAAATGTATGGAACATACGATTTTTGTAACCAAAAATGTATAGGAATCTGGTAAAAAGAAAGGAAACTTCCATATAAACTCTGTGGGACATTGTGGAAAATGTCTTGTTCAGCACCATTGACTTGACCAAACTCACAATGCCTGCAGGCATCAGCCGCGAAAGCTCAGCACATAGGTTCGATTCCCACCTCGGACGCTGGTGATTTTGATATTGGTCGTTTTTTCTTTGGTATATGACATCCAATATTTATAATTTTACTAACTTATTATATCCCACTACTTGACAAAATCTTCGCTTCTCCTTTTCTATGATAAACCAATCTAACTGGATTGCATTTCTTTTTTTATTAATATGACTTTTTTAATTGTCTTTTTTAACCAAATCTGTTTTGTTACAGGTATGTATGGCAGACGGTCAACTAGCAATTGTTAAAGCAAGCTGCATTGTAAGTATTTCGTATACAGCCATAGGATGGATAATTTAATTTTTCAACTTATAAAGAAGAATAGAACATTTGGTTTAATTTAATGTCTAGCATCATTTTAGGCTTTTAAACTTTTAGGTGTCGTGTGCTGGCAGCATTAAGAATACATTTGTTATCACCCCAACTCTTCCCGTGGTTATAAGAGTCGGCTAAAGAGATTGAAGTGTCAGTGACATTTTTTTTTATCGAAGATTGATGATGGGCAGCAGCGTCATCATAACAGACACTACTGCGATTGCCAATCCGCTTACCAGCATGGCTATGGACATTATGGGTATTTACCTCCTTATTATGCATCTATCTATACGCTTAGGCTAAGGAGGGGCATTTTCTGATATCGGCTGTGTGTGACGTCATCATTTTAGTCTAAATACCACAGATGTCATATATACCATAGATCAAGCAAACGTATCTACTTAGCGTGTCAAATGAACTCAGTAAAATCTACTGAGTTGACCGTCTTTAATCGCAGCTTGCAGCTTTCGGGCGTCAAATTTTGTAAGTTGAAGTGAACAAAAACATTAATAATGCCTCCTTAAGTAATATTAATTACGACAACACAAAAAAATATGAATACTGTACTTCAATGACCGGAGTAACAACTTCAGTACAAAATCTGACACGCTCGGCCGCCATACAAATGAATGAACTTGTTTCTTCTATCCAAATCTAATTCTGTGCTAAATACCATCAATATATGTCCCCCATTACCGGTCTTATATTAATTTCGGAATAAAAAACATAGTACCTACTACATATTGTCCCGCCGAAGCTTGCCTAGTGTCAACAGTAACACTATGAAGATCAAGAACATAATATGGCTAATAACAATAAAAAGTACATAAAAAACAGGTGCCAAAAGACATGAAACTAAAGAAACTTAATAGGCGTTAATACTCTCTTCATTAACTCGACAAAATGTTTAATGCACTACTTTTAGATGTAGATTGTAGATATCCGGACGCTTAATCTACATCTAAATAGAATTCATAATTTATGCCTTAGATCTTCCGCCTCTTACGGTTTTAATTATAAATAATTGGTGCTTCTTTATTTCTTTTATGTAATCGCATAATAAACCTGTATTGTGGGGCCTAAGGCTTTTCTATTTTGCTAAAGACGTATCGACATTTGCGGCCATATCTAGTTAAATAGGTAGGTATATAGATACCACTTTCAGGCCGTCAGCCTCCGTAGCCTAGTTGGTAGTGACCTACGAAGCTGGAGGTTCCGGGTTCGCATCCCGGCGAGAGCATTATTTGTGTATTTAATTATCACAAATATTTGTTTGTTGGTCATGGCTGTCTATGTATTTAAGTATCTGTATGTATCTGTCTATATATCGTCGCTTGGTACCCACATCACACGCCTTAATTGAGCTTACCGTGTGAGATGTCCCAAGATATTTATTTAATATATATCGAGTTGAGCTCAACCGGTAAAATCAGGTGGTGTAACAAGGATAATAATATATGTATAGGTACGATGCTAAAGTCCTAAAAATATAGATAGATAGATGCTGAAACGTTATATTATAATGCAACATTTTATTAGTTTAATGTATATTACATAAAATACCTAAGATCAATCAATTAATAAGGTTGCAAATTGAAATCCTACTCGGTCGGTCGAATTAATTGTTCTTTTATGAAGTCTCCTTTGAAACAACTTCGATCAGTAAAGGATATCAATTGTAAACTTTCTGAAACATTCTCCGTTATACGTCGGAACTAATCAATATGAAAGTAAGTGTAATTTAATCAATAAATTTATTGCCCCAATAATTAATACGCTGTGTTTCTAATTAAAGAATTAATTAAAATAAAGCTTTTATTATAGGAAGTTAATTTACCGTTACTTCAAATATTAAGTAATTTAAGAACTACCTGTTCAAGAACAATACTAAAATTGATTGTTTTTAGCTCCACAAACGTGGTCTAAATTTAATTACCGGTTAGGTCCCTACAGTATAATTATTATAATATAGGTATTGTAGTATTTTCAACAATCGAAAGTCATGCATGAAGAATGTTTGCCTTAAATATATGTATTGCCACAAAGTTTAAAACATTATAATCACATATTATCAGTTGACATAATGACTAAAGGGAAAGTGCCTTATTGAAATGAATTTTTCAGTAGGAATTAAATTTAACCGAAAATACCCATTACTTGATTAAATACTTATGTTTATTTACGTTGCTTATTATCTTAAGGATTCCTTGCGCGTTTTTCCCAAGCTTTCATGCATTAAAACTTGGACATAAACGTCTAAATTAGTCAATAGAAAGTGTCAAAGCTACCGCCGTGGGCGGGCATTAGGAAAACAAACTTATTAAAGCTGGAGGCTAACTACGGAAGTAACAAATCCACATACTAATTTCTTGTCAACTGTTAGATGACAGCGCTGCCGTCGAACGCATTGATAAATTTGTGTTGTTGCCGGCATGTTGGTATTCCTGCCATCTACGTTTCGTTTCGCAGTTTTACTATAAAATATGTTTTTATCATAATAATAGACCTTGTCGCCTTGTAATAAGACGCACGAATATGTGTATAGTATTTGGACTTTTACTTTTAGCTATTTGCACTTTTTAACGTTGGCCGGTAGGCGGGAAGCCATATTTGATTGGGGGCCATTAAATCGTATCTACACTAACAATTTTACTAAACTTTATAGTGGTGGCATAAAGGTGAATGTACTCTGTTGATAATAAAGGAAGTATAATTCAGCAACCCGTTATGTAACATCGATATTGATTATTTTATGTCATTAACTCGAAGTGAAACTGAGAGTATAAAACTGATGTTTAATAAATTAATAAGAAACAATTGAATTTTATGTGTCTCGAGTACTCGCCGATTCAATTTTTTATCGATGAAATTTTATGTCGACATAGTCATATAAGGGTTGTATGGGCAATTTGCAGAACGCTCGGGGCGATGATCATTTTGGAGTTGTATGAGGAAGCGATGAAAATCTCAGGGTTTCGTAAGGTTTCGTAACCCTGAGTTCCAGTCAAGTTTTATCGTAAATTAAGAATTCGGTTGCGTTTATCGACGCTGAAGAGTTGTGTAACTGTTATCCTGCCGAAATCATCTTAAAAATTATCGCGCAATTTATTATCCTAATGAAAACATTTTAAGCTTCAAGAAATGTTATGAAATAAATCAAAAGCAGTCTAGAATAGTAGATTGTGTCACAAGGGGTCAAAATTATATATTTTCGGCGAGGGCGTTCATTGTTTCTAGCTATTGATTGATAGTAACGAAATGGAAAATTGGACAAATGATACTAATCGGTTGTTTGGGGAGGAGTATGAATAAGAGGGATACTAATGTCTAATGTAAGTACAGTACGCAAAGACAACAATATTGACTTACTCCTGTATACAAAATACCATAATATATATATTATGTTCTAATCAGGTTCTTAGTTTCTCACCATATATAGACGTAATGAGCAAAAGCTGTCCCACACAAGTATTTACACTTTTCTAAATGGCTTCGCCAATAAGTTATGAGCAGAACCTGCGCGGGCGGCGGTTTCCCTTTCTACGCATGCGCGAATGACCTCCCGACTCGTTCGCGTTTCCGTCAAGTTTCATATGAGGCTAGCTTTGCGTAGTGAAAAAATAACACAAAAAAATTAAAGAATTTAAATAAATTATAGATGACCAGTAAAGTAAATAAATAATTGTCTTGGGACATCTTACACAAAACGATCTAGACCCAAGGTAAGCTTAATTAAGGCTCGTAATGTGGTACCATAGATACATATAGATACTTAAATACATCATAGATTAGACAACCACCATAGATAATGAAATAAAGATTATGTTAGGAATAAATGTCCTGGAGCAAGGTCCCACGGAAGACCAGAAAGCTGTGACATGTCGTAGATCGTAGAAGACACAAGTGTGTATCATCATCATCATTTTCGCCACTGCTGAACATAGGCCTCCCTTTTGGACTTCGATATACACCGATGGGCAGCGACCTGCATCGAGTGTATGTGGTTGTATGCAAATGACCAGGCAAAGTAGAAGCAAAAGACATTCTAACAATCAGAAAAATATATTTTTTTTTATTGATAACTAGATCATTTTTTATTGTTTTCCGTGATGGGCTTAGGACGGGACGGTCAATAGGAAGCTTATTCATAAAACCAGAAAAAGCGAGTGTTTTTAATATTTTCATACATTCCCAATACAATATTAATAAATCGTCAAATCATACAAATGACACATCATTCCTCAAATCTAGTCTAAGATTTTTTTACTTCATCTTTTAGTCTAACAATCTTCCATTTCCGGATGGACCGATTGCAATCACAAATCATAATGTAATGAGCATGCTAATGAGCAAATAAGCGTCCTCGTTAAGTTATGATCATCGCTTAGTAATGAGTATCAAATAATATTTATACATTTTAGAAAATATGTCCAGGACATAAGGATTAAAATCGTGAACATATTTTTAGAGCCAACCGTGCAATGTACAAAACACACGGACGCGAGTTGTGATCGCGACCGGTTTCGCTGAATAAAATGTAGTTTTTTTTGTGAACGCCAAGTGTAGCAACGAAACGGAGTCCCGTGTATTTGAGTGCCGTATCTATACCACCTGCTCAGCAGATCGGAGCTGAATTCCGCCACCGGCATTACTTTTCAGGGACTTAGAGAACAGTCTTCACAGGACACACATAGGAATCATAGGATACGCTTCGCTGCTCAAACGCTAGCACACAAACAAAACGCAATCGCGTATATTTAAGCCCCATATCTATGCCACATCAGCTGATCTGAGTTGAATTGCGTTTAAGCATTACGTTTCAGGGACTCGAGCACAGTCAGTTTTTTTGAGTCTTGCCACTCTTGCTCGTTAAAGCACAGTCTTCACAGGACAAAGGTTACGCTTCGCTGCTCAAACGCCAGCGCACAAACAAAACGCAATCCCGTATATTTGAGCGTCGTATCTGTGCCACCTGCTCAGCTGATCTGTGACCCGGCCGGAATTCCGCCATCGGCACTACCTTTCAGGGACTCGGTCACGGAGTAAGTGGGACTAGTATTAGGAAATGCGAAAGATTCTCAAGATAGATACGCGGTCATTGTGAACTAGAGATTCTATATTTGCAATGAAGAAAACGTTTGTGGGTATTATTTTTTGTGAGATCTGCCAATCGTGAAATTGTACTGAAAAAAGAATCATTATTTACTTGAAGTTTTGTTTCCGAAAAATTGAGGGTTCTCGAAATAACACAAAGATGACATAATTACATAATTTCAATAGTCGTCCCTCTCCGTCTGACCAGCGAAATTTCCTGAGAATGTACCGTAAACATCGAAGCGAATTCGAGAATCTATCTGTCACACAGATCACGCCTTCGTTTGAAGTGACCGAGAGAGATACTCGAAATTTACATTTTTAGTACCTACAGATGGTGACTTTTTTAGGCTCTAGTGCGAGAAGTGTGTCATTTTACGTCAGGTCCAAAACTTCGGAGGGCCATCTGCACTAAAAACGTCGTACGGACCACGTGCAAAAACGAAATTCGTAACTCGTGTCGATTTAAAACACTCCCTATTGGTCGTGTATTAAAACATCGCCACTCGTTTCGAATTTCATGTTTTTCGCACTTGTGTCATAATGTACTATTTTAGAAGTTCACGGCCTGCTCAGATATTTATGAGCATTGGCCTCTTCGATATATCTGCGTCTGGACATCACTGTATGACGCTGTTGAAACAATGTGTTTATTTCTAACCGAAGAATGCACTGATTTGCCCAAGTCAGCGCTCCTGAGCTAATGAATTGAGATATTTTTCACCGGCCACCATCCATCATGCGATTCGCATTATCGTGAAGTGTAAAGGTGAGTATACACAGTTGTACCGCGAACTTCGAAATTCGTTCTCGAGTATGTCTCTGTCATTCCAACGAAGGTGGCATCGATGCAACAGACATCATCATCATATCAGCTGAAACACAAATTTACGATTTTCTACTTTCGTGGTAGGCCTTCAGCCATTTATTTATATTTTTAGGCTGCGGATATTTGATTAAAAAGAAATCTCATGTAGATTTAAATACCGTAGCGTCGAGGTCGCAGCCGCCTTGCGGGTTGTATTTGTAACATTTTATCTATAACTTTACAAAAAGCGGTGCCTACTACGCAACTACTCTTTTTTTATCATTTATTTGTAAGAATGTAGTAATACATAATATGGTGGTAAATGTCGGTTAGAACAGTAAAAAAATAGGGACACCCAGATATTTTTTCTGGGAGTCCTCCCTGTATTACCCTCTAGGGTAATAGGAGATTACTGGCTATTTCAGTTTTCAATTAAGTTCTATATAAAGTAGCTATTTTAGCGTACTTTGTGTTTCGTAAATCGTAGAGTACATACCTACAGGAAAAATTCAGTACAATACTTTACATATTACATTACAGTACGTCTCGCAAACAGACCTCTCTATACTCTTTGGTTAGGTATTTAAAAAAAGGTAAACAATCTTGCAGTATCTTTTTATTGAAAAATGCATTTAAAAATTCAAATTGCACTTAATGAATCAAAACAATGTAATCACTGTATTTCCTAGTTATATTATGTATATTTGCTAAAACTTATCTTCTACCTACTCGTAGTTTTCAATAAAAAGTTACTGCAAGATTGTTTACCTTTTTTTAAATACCTAACCAAACAGAGTATAGTGAACACCTCGCCTAACGCTAGTTGCACTCGCGCCGAACTGACGAGCAAGAAATATGATTAGCGCATTGTTGCTTTATTGTTTATTTACTGCCCCTAACGAGGAGCGATGATCTAGGTATAGATCATGCCGGTCGATCATCGCGGTTTGGTACCGCCGGAGGTACCTATGCAAGTGTGCTGTGATTTTAAATGAATTGCATGTGAGAAATCAATAGAACACTGCACTTTATTATATGAAATAAAAATAATGTTAATTAATTTAAGGGTTCAAGCAGTATTGTTTTCAGATTAAGACAAAAATGGTGAAAAAACCGCGAAATTATTAAACAGTAAGAGACCGGTCGCCCGATTTTTTTTTTGGCGGAGCTTTTTATATTATTTGTATACGATACTTCATGGGCTACTATTTTTTATTCATAACTTTGGTGGTAGAAGAGTCTATTAATTTTTAATTTATATTTTCCATTGGGTACAGATATATATTTATTTTCAAAACTACAATTTTGTTTTATTGTCTATTACTTCTACGACCAAAATTTTCTCATGAAATCTTCTTATTTCGTCTACATATTTTATTTTTAAAACCAAAGATTAAGAGTTCTTCAATCAACAGGAAACGGCTAGAAAGGGAAATCCAATCGTCTCTTGGCTTGGCATTATAAAGAGCAATGTGCAACACGCATCTCACGTAATGCGCATTGCTACGTGTAATGCATGTTGCGTAGAATGGCAAGGGCCTCGCCCTTGAGTTTCCTCCATTTTCGCGGGCGTTGACCCGCGCTTATCCCAGATCCCTGTGCCCGCGCCGCTCTTTGAATTCTTAAGTGTAATGCCTGCGGCCCTGCCACGAACTACAATATCTGCAGGATTTTTTCTGTGTCTCTAATGACGGCTTCGTTGGAGTGGCAAAGACAAATCCCCGTAATTTACGAACTTCTGTCTGCGGTAGCAGGCCTGAGTGACGAGCGTCTAGCGGCGCGTTGCGCGGAGCGGGCAGCGGCGCGTCGAGCGTTTACGGGATTCGGACGGCCAGGGTGCTTAGACAAGTTGCCAATCGCTAACGCTTAATCGTCAATCGTAAACGAAAGGCAGCTAACTGTCTTTGTCGCGCTAATATGAAAGCGTGACAACTACGGGAAAACTACGATACACTACTAAGCGTTAGCGATTGACAACTTGGCTAAGGCGGTAGATCACGCACGCCCGCCCGACGCCTCGGTCGAGCGTCTACGAGTACTCAGGCCTTAGATTAAGTGTGCAAACTTAGTGGACGATTGAATCGGGGTGGTCGTCCATGTTAAAAAAAAAGCAAATGTATGCGCGTGGGCTGAGTGTACGCTGTTAAAATCCCGAGTGAAGAGCGTCCAAGGGATTTGAACGGGGTGCACTCGGTCCACTAGCTTTTGTTTGCATTTGTTTAACAACGCTTATGCGCTGCCCGCTCTGCTTGAGCGTCTGCTCACGCCTTACAATAATGCTGATGTTGTAGGTTTTTAATGTCATGTGGTAATTTCCTTATTGTAATAGTAGTCGTAACCACTTTATTACACATAGTATCAAGTTAGACACAATTATAATTTCATAATAATGTAATTACAAAGAACTTATAATAACAGAAGAGTCCAGCTACAGTTCGAGTAACTGAGTTGGAGAGAATAATAGAATAGACAAACATATAATGTACAAATATATTCAGATATGCATGTAAAAGATACATATGTAATGTAAAATTGAAGATGAAAAGCAAAAGCTTTTCTGCTTAGTTGTACATACCTATTATAATAATAAATCAAAGTTTTGTACAAACAATGTTATAATAAGCCAATATGGCTCCAAGCAATCAATAGTCGTGTGCAAGATGTTGCAACGTGGCCTTGCGCGCGCGCCGTGGGAAACGACCAAACGGGGATGTTGAAGAGGTCAAGAGGCACCCTGTATGGACAGACACTTTCCACTCGTGGTATTACCTCGTAAGGCCCAATGTACATTACAATGCACACTCCACTTCAATGAAATTTGAACCTTTCACAGCAAAGTTCAAAATATGATTTAAAGAAATTAGTATGGTGGGATTGGATTGGTGGGCCTTACGAGGATAGACGTATCGTGTGACGGCCTCGGTAGTTCCGTCGGTAGTGGCCCTGTCTGTGAAGCTGGAGGTCTTGAGTACGAATACCGGTGAAGGTATCAAGCTCTGTGTGTATTTATCACAAATTCACAATAATTTGTTTATCAGTCAGATGGCTTGATATCGTGGGGGAGGGCATGAGTGACTGTTCTCTATTTCCACTCACTTGCTTTGATTTTTGCGATAGACTTTGTTTCTATGTAAAATAAGAGCGATGACATGTCACAAAAGCTACATGAAGCATGTCAGTGGATATTGAAGATGCAGAAGACTAGGCGAAGTGGAAATAAGACATGGAAGCCGGACTCTCGTACTAGTTGGGATAAAACGCCAGGATGATAATGATGAGTCATTACTCACTCATTGTGGTTTTCATGTTATTAAGTATTTGTAAACAAATCGTCGCTTAGATTTAATTAAGCTTAAAGATCTGATTCAAATAACCCAAAGCATCAGGCATCGCTTTACTTCGATGTTAAATCTATTTATCAAGTTTTTGGTTATAAATCTAGAATATATCATTCTAGATTCTATTGTGCATTTTAAGTAAATACAACCTTTATTATTACAATCTCACATGTCATTTATTATATAGTATAGAGTTTGTTATTGCTAATTTATTTTACCGTCGCATTGCCCCAAAATAGAATGCCGTTTACAATATGGAATGGACATAATCATAGTAGCAATCAAGGCCGAAATCGAGACGTTTGCGCAGCCTCTGGTCATAGTTCATCTGCAGGCTAATTACACACAATGCACATGATGTCTTTAAACGGTAAGGCATTCAATTTAATTACGTCTTGCGCAAACAGCTGCCCAAATGTCAGGTGTATGAACGCCTTATTCTAAAAAAGTCGTAAGTTGTACGGGATATTTAGTGGTTTTGGGTTTTTTGGATGATATGGAATTGTTCGATTGGTTTGCAGATGGATGTATAAATGTTGTTTGAAACATGTTTAAATTGTAGATGGCTATAAATATTTGCTAGAATACTGATGGTGATGAGTGATGACTATATTTGGTTATTTTTCGAACGGCCTCCGTAGCCGTTTTGTACTGACCTATTGTATCATTTCATTTGATATTCACAAGTCCTTTACGGAGAAGGAAAACATCGCGAGGAAACCTGCATGCATCTGCGAAGAAATTCAAGGGTGTATGTGAAGTCCCCAACAAGTACTGGGCCAACGCTGGGACCACGTAAAATAGGCACGTTTGATGTCGAGTTGCGCAAAAAAATAGCTAGAATACAACAACAACAACTGACCTAGCTTACAGAGCTTGAGAGCTTAAGGTCCTGGGTTGAAATCCAGACAAGGACATTATTTGAAAGATGAGCATGAATGTTCTTGAGATACCGCTGTTTTTATGTACGAGTATGTTTATCTACATAGCTTGGCATATACAGGACGTTTATTTAGTCACTTACAATAACGAACGAGTTGAACATAATTGTATTGGTAATACTGTCTTCATAACACATTTTATCAGCAACACTGTAACTATACCTACTTAATAAGTATCAATGATTATCTGTTTCTTTTCTCAATGTCCATAATAAATGCATGATTGTCATTGTCACTATCTGCCAATACAAACAGGTCACACACTTAGTATTCCTTTAGCATAACATTTCAATATGTAATCCCAATCGCCGCCATTACTGATGCGCAGGCGCACAAAGGGGCCGCCACGATCGCGCACGTCGGGATAATCTGCGGGCCGTTAGGCCTGATTGTTATGGGGTTTCGACATTTTTACTAAGGATATAACGAAACTAGTAGAACTCAACCAATCCTACCAGGTTCCTAGAACACTCAGGAACTATGTCAAAGTGACGCTTTAAAGCAAATTGTAGGAAATGTTTGACTTGTTGTCACTGTGACACAGTTTTAGAGCCCGGGGTTTCAATTGGTCGAGTGTACGTCATCATTTTAACGGGGGGGGGGGGGGTTACCATGTAGGTAAATTTGTGTAATTGGGATACCGATATTCAATTCTGTATGGTCTTAAATCGAACTAATAATGTAAATCACCATGTTAGATGAAAACCCTGAAGGTTATTTTTAATTTCTTATCTTATTTTGATTTTGTAAATGTAAGTGTACATTTTTTGGGATTACAACAGCGATTCATTATTTCTTTAATAATTACTCTCTTTCATAATATCGCATTCAAATTGATATTTAGAGCCAATATTCAGAAAATTAATGAAAGGTGTCCAGGTAATTACAAATCCCGTCAAAGACTGAGTAATAACAGAGGCGCCAGTGAAGTGTTTATGCCTAGCCGCATTCCCGATTCAAAATGCTAACAGGACAGCATTTATGACATAGATGAGAAGGTTTATTTTCGCTTGATTGTAACGCTCTCTAGCGTGGGTTTTCTGTAATTGGAGGCAATCCTAATCCCGTAGGATTCGCTACGGTCCCGGTTCCGTGATAAACTGGAGTGATAGGGTATATCGGAGGTCTATCGAGTTATATCGATTGAGAAGCGTTATGGTTCATGAAGACGCGAGGAAGGCAGTTTAATCGCAATTACTCGTTATGATATCAATCTTTGTGTTATTTAAAACATATCAACGTGAATATCAGTAGTACTGATCGGTTTGACGTAAAAAAGCAGTTGTCATTTTTATTTTTGATATTTTGGTATTACTTTAAAATTTTGAGTTTTACTATATTCCAGTACCTATGTCAAATTGCCAGTGAACTCTTGACCTATTTAATACAGAATTATACTACATAATTTTATATTACATATTCCCCACAGATAAAATTTCACCAATTATCCAATTTGTACTTCTTTCCTTAAATAAACACCGACGGAACCATCGGCAATTACCGGCGTCTGATTCGAATTGATTGCGATATAAATTAGCGCGCCAAAAATGGTTGCGCGCGCGCCGCCCATACGCTGTCCATTACTGCATTTGCATACGTTGTTGCCACTGCTTCTGAAGATTCTTTTGGTAAGATATCTTCGATTGTTTATTCTTAAGCATATAAATATTGAGATTCTTATAGCTGCTGAATGGCAGCCGCAGCTGAATGTGCTAGGGAAATAAATGTTTTTTTTATTATTTAACCTTTTTTACATTCATGACTTACCTACCCAGCGTGTTACATAAATTGTACAATTTTCCAATTACAATTCGTAGTAGAATAGTTTTTTTTGCACTAAAAATAATACTACAATTAATTAATTATTTCGGTTTCTACCTTCCTACCAACCCTTGGTCCGAACACTATTCGTTTGAGTCTCGGTAATTAACTGCTGATTTTTAGCCTGAAGCTGCTAAAGTGAACCGTTCTTTATTTTCGGTCAACCTTTTGAATGGGCGTATAAATACGAATTCCTACTTCTGAATGAACTTTGCCTTTTATTTCCTTGTCTCTTTCATAACTTAATGTTTCTATGATTCTCTTGTCCATATCCCACATCACACGTCTCCATTCTTCATGTCATGATATGTTTATTATACTTCAAACTGTTGAAAGTATCGATTTAAATGTTCAAATTTAGACATCACCAAAATTGCCAACATAGGTATTCAAACTGCTCTTCTCGTCGTCTAATAATATATATACACTTCGGATCGTAAGTCCGAGGAATATGTATCAAACTTGTTAACATATTTTTGAAGCGGCACAGCAAAAATCTCTCAAGAATTTATTACTGTTTCACTTTCGTTCATTCCATGATGTATCGCGCGTTTTAATTGCCGCATCTGCTCTTAGGCAGTCATCAAATTATGCAAATTCCCTGTTTTGAATAAGGTGGCGTTTCTATTTCGCTTGATTAATCTTTGCAATTAATTTATTGGTGGTGAAACACTTCTGCCGTTATTTTGCAATAAGCGAAGGAATTTATAATTGTGATAGTTTGATTACCCAAATCAATCAAAGGGAAATGGTGATTGGAATTCTAATTGGGATAGCTGTTATACCTAGGTCATGGGTTCGAACCTGTACTTGTACAGTCGCCATCAGATATATCGTAGCGTCCGGAGTGTTCCAAAATATCAGGATGCTTAGCCAAGTTTCCAATCGCTAGCGCTTAGTAGCGTATCGTAGTTTTCCCTCTCTGTTACTATTTAATATTAGTGCAAAAAGGCAGTTAGCTGCCTTTCGTTTACGATTGACGATTAAGCGATAGCGACTGGCAACTTGTCTAAGCACCCTAAACACGTCTTAATTGCCATAACCATAGCGACTGTACCAATGAAGATTTTAGGAATTACGCATTCAGCGAATAAAGCTGTAATAATAATAAATAGAGACAGACTCAAACGTATACGTGAGACTCAAACGTATTAAAATATTATCGAACAGGGTTACTCACGTACTCGTATCTAATCATCATTGCTCGTCATATTTCGACCCATTAACAATGTCTTCATCCGGAGCACCCTCGGTCAAAGCCCGACGCGTACAAGTATACTATAATATTTTAATAGAGACAGACTAGAATAGATAATCCACAACATAATGCAATTCGACGCGCTTTTTTATCTATAGTTACAACAAGACCCTGTGTTCATAATTGAGTATTCCACACATCCCTTTAACCGCTAACATGTGACTTAAATGTCTCAACTCCAGCAATTTAGGCATTGCAGGGTACCTAAGCATTCCCGCACGTAGCGAACACAAGCCGGGTAAAATGGTTACGCAACCCGCCTGGATCCTGCGAGGGTTTTTATCACGTACTGCGGTCACCGAGACTCGAGGATCGAGTTATCTGAAGCCTTTTTTAGGGTTCCTCTTAAAGTTACGAGAATGTGAGGTTGAATTATATTTTTTGTATTTTAATAATTAATCATTTGTATCAAAAAATGTCGTATGAAGTTTGCCGGGTTCCGTCTATTTGAAGAGAAAATTGCATTTTTAAACCGTTTTTGACCGTTATGTAGGAATAAACGCATTTTAGGAAAAGATTATGTGTTACCTTAGCATTGTGTCACACTTAATTGACAAACATGAAATAGACAAAATAATCTTTAATTATCATAAATACATATGCTAACATGTAAAATATACTTAAATTGAGGCATTCGAAAAACAAAAAAATATATATTTTGTTGCAGATTTGACCAAAACTCATATAACATTTCTGACTTCTTTTTGCCTCAGGAATATGCTGTTGAGATGTTTCCCTTTCCTCATGGGCACCTTGTATTATGTCGGAAATGGTTTTCTAGGGAGTTTAGTGACAGGTTCCAGACTTGCCCAGAGTTTTCTTAGTAGCTGAAAGTGAAGAACCATCAACATTAAAACCTATTTTTCTCAAGAGCATACGCTTGTTATATTTTAAACCTTGCGGTTTTCGAAGGAAGCTGCGAGTATCATGACATGGAGTACGCTTAGAGCAGTTGCGGTCGGCGTATATTACCGTTCCCATGTGTTAGGCGTCTTTTTGTGTCACATGTTATTGGTCCTTCTCGGAAACTCGTTAGGACCCTGGGCAGTGCCAGTAATAAGTGTGGGACATCGGAGTAATGTGGGTAAAATTGCGCACGATTTGTGTGAAGATGCAAGTTGTGGTGTGCTAATGGTTAAATGGAATCGTTCAAAAAGGAATCGCTTTGGGACTAATGAATGATTTCTCTGGATTGGCCATGATTGGTTCATGGAAACAACTCTGTTGAATAGTTTTGAATTGAAGAATCTGGTTAGTTGAAGAATTAGTAGTTCTTTGCAAGGGTTATACCTTACTCTACTTTGCTGGTCATCATTAAATATTTCTGGCTTGTTTTTGTGCTAAACCTTATCCCTTCTTTTTCATCTACCACCATTTTTGATGTTGAGCTATGGTCATCTTCTATAAAATTGCCATTATTTAGATTTCGATATTTTTGACAACCACATAGAAGTAACATGTCAGTATGGGTATATTGTTAGGAGTATAGATCTTAGAATCTCTTTGAAGTAAAAACCTCTAAACGGATTCTAACGCGTCAAGTATAGCAAATGAAATGTATTCGCGTACCTTTTTGACATTTATTGACATAGTCGAATAAGCAAACGCGAAAAAGGTACGTGAATCGATTTACTTGAATATAGCTAACAATGTACATACTAGCTATAATGCAGCGTCATTATAATGAGCACACTACTACGATCGCTTGCCCGGCGTGGCGATTATGGATTACCTCCTAATGCGTCCACATAGACAATAGGGGAGGCCTATGTCCTGCAGAGGACTGATATCGGCTGATGAAGTGAAGAATAAGGAAATGTCCATTTACCTAAACGATTGATTCTTTCAAGCAGGAGCCAAAACTGCAATACTTGCTTGTAGCGTACAATTCTACAAAATTGTATTTTTTTGTATGGGAATTTAAACAATTTTGTAGAATTATACGCTTGTAAAGTTTTGTGGGTTAGGCCACAGATGTTACGTCAACGAGCTAAAACAATACTAGGAATATAAGTAACTCAGAAAATATGAAAAATGCACTCCTTTCGGCAAGATGGCGGTGGGACTAGTGATCCAAACGCCGTGAGTTCGGTGAGTTCGATTCTCCCTGAAATCAAATCGTGGATGTAATTGTTTTCTGCAACAGTTTTCAATTAACTAGTTCAAAGGCATATATGGTTATCTAATGACAATTTAGTAGCTACTACATATCTGTATAGCATTCACAATACGTCATCAGATATATCGGAACGGTTATGGTGGTCAAACATATCTGAACACGCACTCTAACGCGATCACAATAGAGGTCTGCTGAGATGTTTTTGAGCACCCTGACCGCTCTGGTATATCTGATTGTGACTACGCAACGATGATGCGATAAACGGCGCGTGCGACGCAGTCACGCAGCGATCTTGATCTTATTTGTTCGCGTTGATTCGGATCGGATCGGGCCGGATCGGGAGCGACGTACGCGCACGAGCGGTGCATATTGTAGAGTTGACAGTAGGTACTGTTTGACAAACCTGCAATGACGTATATCGTTGCTTATCATGAATAACGCTGCAACTCAGAGTAATACCTGTTCATTGTAAGCATTTTAATTACGACAAGCTAGGATATTGAAAAACAGCGATATTCGTCATGAACATCGATATATTTGACTAGTAAATCAATTTGAAACTAAACTCATATTTTATCCCTCTCCTATAAAATTAATCAATGGAAACGCTATGGCTACGAGTACATTAAGTATATCGATTGAGCTTATAATTCTAAATGTGACTTTTTTCTTATGTAATAAGTACCTAATTTTTAAACAACATTTTAGCTGTAAAAAAACATCCTTTACTGCGTTTAACGTAATTTCCATGCAGTTTCCATGTAATTAATAAACCAGAAAGTTACGGCCGAAGGAACAATCGGATCAAACGTCGTAACCGGAGTCAACTCACGACATAATACCACATTCATGACAAAAACTACCATTAACTCCTTAATATCATAACTTTATGCACCAGTTACTAACACCCTAAAACGTAAGCCAATGTCAACCTTATTACAAGGTAATAGTACACGTGTAAAGGTATAATATTGTATAGTTAACCTAATAAATGTTACATTTGCCTCGATTATTTAGTAAGACAAGCGACGCACGATTCGCTAGCAAGGATGTGATGACATTTTTGTTGAGTGTACTGAATTATAATTATAACTGCCTAGCTATCCTGGCTTTGCACGGGTACATTACTGAAAACCTTCCTCTTCCATCGCTGTATATGTAAAAACAGAATTCTAAAAAACCGCTTCAAAATCAAGAATAATGTCGATTACCTATTCAAAACAAATTAAATTACACCATGTTAGACTTGCAATTATAAGGATAACTTGATTTTAAGTAATTTTGGGTACAATTTCTATTAATTACTTATATTATATCCTATTCAGCGTTGCCTCCGTATTCTGATTCGCTCCGATGTCGGCTGCAAAAAAATCCGAAGAGTTTCAAAAAGATCCGCCAGACTTTCACTGCCTTCCCTCTAGTAGTCCTTTCAAGCGGATAACACAAAAAATGGGGAGTATTTATGAGGGTCCGAAATGGTCCGATTTGATCTAGGATCCGCAAAAGATCCGCCATATACAAAAAGATCCAAAAGATCCTATTATTAGGTTCCAATAAAATTTTATGAAACCTTAGTATCAGTATCAGTGGATTTTCCGATTAGAAAGACTCCCTGGGCCCGGAAGCTAAAGGCTAACACACTATACGGTTTAAAAAGAATGTTCTTAAAAATGGAGTCGCTAGATTCTTAAAGGGTCAGCAAATATGAGACTCTCCTGGACTTAGAATCGCAGATAGACTGTGTCATTATTTACCGTACGTATTTTTTACTTTCATTATTTACCTTCATGGTATAAAAAAGTACATTTTTACCCAGTATTTTCTTGGTATTTCGCGAATAAACGAAGGATGATTCCCTTACAAAACACTGCACAAATTAAGTACATTTAAAAGCGTGTCTCAACGTCTCGCAATATGATTACGCCGGCACTGCGTACGCGCAGGCCAATTATCAGGCTACTTTTGCAAATTCCCTCACATTTTTACCAAAACCTCAACATGTTTCTCCACGCAACATTCGCGGGCTGGTTTCTTGCGTTCGTTTTTTACATAAACACGTGCTGTGGGCAGTTAAATATAAATACACATTAAAAATGTCCTCTCTCCTAAGTTTTAATTTCACAATCTAAAGCTATATCAATATTTGGCCTATAGGCTCCTAAATTGAAATAATACAATAAATTCAAAGCCGTGTAGTACCAACGAAGCTATTCCTATTCTACCCGAATTCGCAATTCTCCAAATTTAACCGTATTGTCTTTTACTTACGTGTCACACAATTAAACAGCAGGCAAAACTTTACTTCCTTTGTTTACGGCAGATATTTATCTTACCAATCAGGGTTTGGCGTTCTTAAATCTCGGACTTGGGATTTTACTATAAGGAAGTTCACTGTAAAGTTTATATCAACTGCTTTTTCATAATCTACAAATTTATTAATCTAAACTCCTGGTTTGTATTTGTCTTTGAGGTGCAATAAAGAGTTATCGTATTGTAAACTCCAGACCGCCACAGGATATTAACCCTCCCAATAAAAAAGGACTTTTGGGAGTTCACAAGGCACGAACCCGTCTAATGGGCATTCCAGAGGCTGCATCTCCTAATGCGTGACCGGCTGTAATGAGGGTGATAGGCCAGTAATGATACGTTGCATGCATCCGAGGAGGATTCTCCGTTTCTTTTTCTGTACGAGTAATTTGGGCTTGTCTGATCACATTGCTCTTGTAACCTATATTCCCATGTGATGTTTTAGTGGATTTGATAAAGTTATTATTATTGGAATTCAAAGTTTTGACTTTTTCCTAGTAGAAATCAAAGTTATTTTCCCAAGCGAATTCCTTAAAGCGAAATAGTAGATAATCATTTATTTTCTTCAGTTACGGCGATGGTTACTCATGTAATAAAACTATTTTAACGGTTGACGAGTATGTCGCGTCAGCCGTAAATCACGACTCCCTAGTCACCTTATATTTAATGAATATAAATACGCGGTATAATCAATTAAAATAGTATTATTTTACGAAAAAGTAGAATCCAAATCTTTGATGCAAATAAGCACCAGACAGAGTACGGAGCACAAAAATAACCGAGTTTATGGGGGGGGGGAGTTTATGTTTTCACCATACCTATCCAAGATTCGCTTCGAAAGTATTGTCGTGACATTAACATAACTACTTAGCGCTTGAAACCTGCGCTGTCCGAAATTGGAGGTCATCAGTAAGCGTACATCCATGTTTGTAAAATCTTTAATTCATTTCGCCCCATCCTCCGAGAGCCGTATTCCCAGATATCAATTTCCCCAAAAGGAATTCTCCTTTAATTTGTCCCCTCGAATCTTTGTTGATATAAATCCAGTTGGTCCCCTTTTAAATTTCTATTATTATCAGTGCTGGACAGTCATTAGTGAAGGTAAAAAATGACCGTAAGAAATGCGACGGGTAAAAAATGTTACCCACTTTAGACATGCTCCTGGGTCCAAAAAACGTTCCGTTATCCTTCTCACTCTACACTCCCCAGCTACCGTTGAAAAGAGAGAGAATTTCAAATTTAGTTTTTCGAAGTAGCTTTGGGCGAGCACTTTTGTAAATTAATCCTCTGAGCAAAGATTCATTGTTTATTCTTTAAGAGAATTTTCAAAGCAGGACTCTTCAAGAGAAAAGGATCGGCAAAAACTGATATTAATCAATTACAAGTTTGCTTACAATGTAATGTAATGTTGTTACAGTCAAAACCGGTTCCATGGAACAGCAAATCGATCCCTGGACCATAATCATGCCTTATCACTGAGCTATTCGATCGGCTAATCGTTAGTGTAGATCCTAATCAAGCCTGTGTTGCAGTCACGCTTGCAAACTACTTTAATTTTAGGTTCAATTAAGCATGGCTGCCAGTGCCGACGTGTCGGAACGAATCGCGAGTGTTTGACAGACGGCTAGGATAATAATGGCGATTATTCAAATGCGTGTTTGCTGTCATTACCGTGACATGTATTGAGGCACATTTCTTAAGGTGCGGTTAAACTAAAAGAGCATTCGCTGTTCTAACCTCCCACTCTACTAAATTCGATCGGTAAACAAAACGTGATTGGTTGATTTCGTAGAACGGGTGCTAGAACAGCGAAGTTATTTTGGTTTGAACGCACCTTTAAAGTTTGGCGTTCGTGTACAAGATTAAATACGATGAAGAGTCGTTATCTTTTGTGATCATTTTTTGAACCTAAACTTTTGTTAACCTCGCCTAACATGACAGAAATAAGTACACTGTAATTTTGACAAGGTTCTAGAGTGGTCTAGGGTTCCAATTGATTGACTATACTTATATCTTGAATTTAAATTTTGACTGTAGGTATTTCAACGTAGGTACAGTAAAGTTTTTTATCACGAAAAAGTTTCTTACCTTTATGACGAACTATTCGCTTCTTTGTATTCTTTATTTTTGTTAACAATTTCTTTGAATTTATTGTACTTAATTCACCGGATAGGACTAACCCTACGCTCTTGATGACTAATGTGACATCCCTTATTTGCTCATAAAAGGCATTCAAAGGACAAGAAAAGATCCCGAATCACAAAAGCACATTGTTTCAATACCTCGAGATAAAAAATGCGATGAGATAAAAGTTCCTTAACTTTAAACGAGATTACAAATTGAATCATTTTTCAACCCTTTTTGGGTTCCGTTTCTCTATATAGAAACAAAGAAACCTGCGATTAATCTAAATTTTTGTTTGTGTTATAATTTGAATGGGTCCATATTGGCACTTATACAATTTTTTCTTCGAATATTTTTACTAATACCGTTTTTTACTCATAATCATCATTACTCCGAAAATTTTTTCTCATACTTTTTTTCTTACTAAAAATTATACTTCTACCTACAATGTTCATAACGATTTTTATTTCGAAATTTTATCCTCCTAAAGTCGTCAAGTAGATTAATCTATACTCATAAAGTTATTTGAAATAAATTGTTTATTTATAAACATTTTCCCATTAGGTTCACTCTGTTGTGGTATAATTCTTTTATGAATAACATAAACTATGTAGTCATAATGGGCTTTGTGCAGAAACTGTTGTGACATACTCAACTTTAGCATATTTCTTTGTGGCAGATTTCGAGTTGTTCGAATATTATTCGAGCATAATTTCGATGCTCCTATTTATGATGAGGCATAATCTGGATGTGCATAAAAAGTATCGGTATAGTTTGTTTTAGCATAACAGAGAAGGAATAATTACAACCTCTCAATATAATCGAGGTAGTAGTAATATTCTATACGTTACTTACTGTGTTACTGAGCTGAGTACTTTCTAGGTTGCTAAAAAAAAATAACCTCGAAGACTAAGGCGGGAGCAAAGCTCCCGCCTTAGTCTTCTAACCTAACCTATCCGAGTCGGATCTGCCCCGGAAGGTTTTGTTCGCTCGCTTCGCTCGCTCACTGCAGAAATTTTCACCCTCACAGCAAATTCTGCCTGACGAAAAAGGCAAGTTTCGAACATGTGGCTACATGCCCAAAAAAAATGCAAATCTAATTTCTGTCTCATAACACTCGGCGTAATTAATGATATGCCAAGATAGTTTCGGACAAAATAATATTCGAAATATTGTTATTTAAGCCAAGTGATGTTTCTGTCTCATTAAGTTGATGCCAAAATAGATTATACCAAGTCTGTTATGTCCTAAGCGTTTCGGACAAAAAAATTTAGAGGGAACCCGTTTAATACAGTACCTACTCTGCCACAACCTGATTTGTGCAGGTAGCTAGTTTACAGTAATAGTACGATTTATATTTAATTAAACAAAAATAATTCATACATAAAACCAGTACAGATAAAAATAAATACCTGTAACATTAGAATATATAGCATAAAATAAGTATAGTGAAAAATAATATAAACATAAAAGTTAGTACTAAAAATATGTATGAAAAACAATATTATGAACATAAATAATTCTATGTGATGATGATTATGAATAAAGATTATTCTAAATACCGATCATTATGAAGTTAAATTGTATAAGAAAAATTTTCGGAGTTCCAATAATCTAAGTTGCAATTTTATAAATACTTTGGCGCACCCAATTTGAATGCTTGAGTTTTATTACTTTTATTATTGCTCTTCCTAGCACATTTCTTTCGTGGTTAGTAGTGCTTTTAGTATCTTTATTTAGTTTTAGTTCATATATTACAGTGTTAAGAATTTTATTTATAACAACTGGGGAGTGTCTTTTCTAAAGGGCTTATTTCCACTTTGTCAATAGCGATTATTCATCTTGTCAAAATATAACCTTTGTTGATAGAGTGGAAATAAGCGCTTTTAAAAAGGCATTCCTCAACTATCATGGATTTTTTGTTGTTAGTATTCTCTTTTAATTATAGTAGAAAACGTTGTAACCAGCCGTGAATCTTCTTCAGCTTATGGTCTCATTGCCGGGAGCCAGTGCTGGTCGGAAGACCCCGCTATCAAATACAAATATTTTGTTTCCCAAAAAGATAAAGATAAAGATAAAGATATTTTATTTGCTAAGGACACACAGATATACAAGTACAGATAGTAGGTACAACACGGTTTCGGAAGCAGGTATCCTGTCGTCATCCGACATGCAAATTATGTTTAGAAATACAAACTACCTATATTTATCATTAAAATTAATACATTTACTTTAAATTGGTAATTATTTGATATTACTATTATCATTAATCATTAAGGATTTCAATTCATTAATAAAATTATACATTTTGTTTCCTTTCTGGTATGCAGAAATTTGACAAGAAACTATCCAATTTATATAAACAATAGCCCAAAATTATTTTTAAAATTATTAAAATTCAAATTACACATTTATTATTACATATTTATTACATTTTTATTAATAGTAAGTCAAAGGTTAACAAACGTTACATTTATACTGACCCCCACACTAGGCGGTGAAGATGTTTGTCCTTTTCTACGTATAATATGCTGGGAATAATTTTCTATTCGAAGCGCTATATCAACGTCCCTTCGTGCACTTTCTTTCAAAACTGTCACCTCACGGAATTCTTCACGTACAAGTTCAGAATCTCACTTGCCCACCGTATGCTTATATCCGTATCTTTGATTGATGGCCTTGGACCGCGGGCCTCTTAATGGACGTCTGACGTTGATTTAATAAAAACCCTTCATTACGGTATCAGGGTCAGGACCAGCAGTCATTAAACTTGATACTCCATAATTATGGTGCCGAATGTACTGAGATAGTTTAGAAATCTGATTTGAGGAGGCATTTTTAAGTGTCAATGGTCAGGTTGGGAAAGATACAGCGCGTATACTTCAAACAGGTTACAATGGAAACTAAATCTGAACTGAACAATATATGCATTAGGGTCGATCAAAAAACTACCAAACGTAATAGATATAATTCAATGACTCATAATCTAAGCAGGATTTTGTCCAAATTTTCAGGTTTCTGAAACCCCATTTTCAAAGCTTATGCTTGAAGATGATGTTGATTAAAAAACTGAATATTTACATAAAATCCTGCTTAGATCTGGCAGATCCAGAAAAGTGTTTTTTGATCTATCCTAATATGCATAGAGACTTTTAAAAATGTCATAGGCTCATCAAAATTTAAGACTATTTTTAATGTAAGTTGTCGTCGCTTGTCACAAACATGATAGATTTTACAATAAACTTTATAACGCTCTAAAATATTCGTTTAACTATTGTAAAAACTTCCTGGTCAACTTTGTACTGGTTAAATGTAATGCTCCTGTGATAGGAAGCAACCCGTATAATATCTCCTTATTTCGGGCGATGTACTACGAGCTCAATTTTGGTCCTAACAAGAGACAGCACGCGTCAGAACGTCGGCAAAACACGGAATGCGTAATGTATCAGCGAGCTTCGCCATAAAGGTCGACAATGTCGACAATGCCGACACACACAATTACCCAAATCGCCATTTGGAAAAACACCGACAGCAGAACCTATAAAGGAGTTGGAGCCAAACCTTAGATGGATTTGCACGTTGTTTGTTTTGAGTAACGAATTGATAAATAATTAAGAAATACGTTCCCCAAACATGTCAAAATGTTGGTCCCACAAAACATACCTATTATTTAAGTACAGTCGCCATCAAAGGCCAGGGCGCTCACAAATATCTGAGCACGCCTATTTTGACATAGCGTAAGCGTGCGGCTCCACTGACGCGGAGCGGAGCGGAGCTCGGCCAATGAGACTGCATCACAGTGTTCCGAATTCGAATTTGAAGAATGTAATAATTTTGCAAAGCATCGCTCCGCTGCGCGTCGTTGGAGCCGCACCCTTAAAGTGCATGTTTAATTATTTTTGGTCACTGTGGCAGCTCCGATATATCTGATGGCGACTGTACATGGTATTTCATGGTTAATGCCGTTTGCATCGTAAGATCTTAGTATTCTTCAAATAACGCAACGTACAAAAGTGGGGTCACGAAAAAATGTTATGGGGTATTTTTCGCACCAGATTTCATTATGGTATGGGACTTCAAAAAGTAGCCAAAAAAAATATACCTACACGGCCGCCTGTTCCAAGAAACTTTGTCTAATTAAACGAATTGCGCCTCAACATGTTCTTTTTCCGAAAATATTTAAACAGGTAAGTGTTCGCCCGTCCATTATTTGGTAAACAGAGTTAGAACTAACAAGCCGTTGTTTCTTCAAGCCTTTGTGTTTTGGGCCGAAAATTGGTTGAATGTAAATATTGGTACGAATTCCTTTTAAGTTTTGTAGTCATAAGAGTATAATCGTTACTTATGGTGTCATGTTCGGTCCTAGTCCATTAAGTACCGGGCAAGTCCGAATTTGACTCGCAACCTGATTGTTCCTGTATGTATATCATCCAAAAAATTATGCCTCCACGTTTTTGATATTTTTGAGAATTAGAGAAAACTTTGCCCTTTCATGAAATCAAGATAAATTTTAGCTCATTACTAGACACCAACGATACTTTACATGTTTCTTCGCTTAGGTTTTGTTTCATTTTTCCTTCTCACAGAAATCGAAGCCAGCTATTTAATGGCCAAAGTTATTTTATCTGTACAGATATCCATGTCAGACTGGTAGTCAAGGAATAAGCAGTGCGTGCGAAATTTTATCAAAACAAGTGCCGTGAAAAAAAAGGTCAAACAAGGAATTACCTATGAATGGATTTCGTATTCATCTGGAGGCGATCATATCTCGTGTTTGACAGCAACTCGCAGTCCTCTCGTCTCTTTTTAATCTATATCATCGAAAAGAGACTGCTAGCTCTGAGTCGCTGCCAAACACAAGATGTGCTAAAGCCGCTGCCCCGTCAATTCGGCATAAAAACCTTTCCACGACATTTGTCTAAGGCTGACCGGCGGCGATCAAATCCATAAGCTGTAGCGAGATGCCGATAATGGCCGATATGGGAACTTCCTCTCGCAGGTATGGTTTTCCGGTAATCCAGTCGCCTTAGACCAATGCTGTGGCCAGGTTCAACGGCGTGGCAATGTCCCCAGTTTTTTAGCGTTCATTGTCTAGTGCCGGTGATTACCCGTCATCGCGCCAGGGGTCATTATGACCACAGATAACTAATGACATCCACTGCTTTAAGCATCTATGCCCTCTAACACTCCACACTCCTGCCTCACTCTAGCGTTTGAGCTGACATCTGTAATTAATAAATTTTCTTAGTATTGTATAATTATTATGTTCTCAGTGAGATACGTATATGGAAGCATATGTATTCAAGAACGTTTATACCTATTAATTTCATTTAAGTTTTGTTCATCACATGTATGATTTCCGTGTTATCTCCTAATAAATAAATAAATAAATAAATAAAATCTGTTTACCGCTGGAACGCTGCTGTCAAGAATTTGCTTGCCGATTAGTGACTAATTATTTTAAATTATAGTCAAAATGGCTTATGACGGATTCATCATTAGGCACTTCAGGGGTTAAACAAGTAATCATCATCATCATCATCATCATATCAGCCGAAAGACGTACACTGCTGAACATAGGCCTCCCCCAAAGATTGCCACAATGACCGGTCTTGTGCCACCCGCATCCAGCAGACTCCTGCGGCCTTCACCAGGTCATCTGTCCACCTTGTGGAGGGCCCACGCTAAACAAGTAATAGCATATTTCAAACAAAAAGTCATCCGACAAAAAAAAATTGGGACGCAGTTTTTCTTAAGTGTGAACGTAAAATAAATCCAAAATAGTACATTGCGATACACGTGCGAAAAAAAAGCTAGTACGAGTGGCGATATATTAAAAAAACCGGCCAAGTGCGAGGCGGACTCGCGCGCGAAGGGTTCCGTACCATTATCGATTTATTATAAAAAAATACTGCTAAATCAACCTACCTCGAAAACTATAGAAGATAATTTAATCAAACCAAAAATCGTTGATAGAGTTTATTAATGTGCATAACATATATTTTTTTTTGAATTTTATATCGCGTAGTTTAAAAAATAGAGGGGGGGGGGACACATTTTTCAGACTTTGAGAGCTGATATCTCGAAAACGATTTGCTAAAAAAACATGAGATTTATAAACCTTCATATCATTTTCAAAGACCTTTCTATTAATACCCCACACGCTTATATACAACAAAAAAAATTTTTCTATGGAGGGCCCCCACCCCAATGGTTTTTTTTGCAATTTAGTATCATAATCCTGTAGCGGTTCATTTACACATATCCTTACCAAATTTCGTTACTGTAGCATTTATAGTTTCCGAGTAAATCGGCTGTGACAGACGGACCGACGGACAGACGGACATGACGAATCTATAAGGGTTCCGTTTTTGCCATTTTGGCTGCGGAACCCTAAAAACGACCAAAGGGGGGGTTTTAAATCTACACTAGTTACGAATTTCGTTTTCGCGCGTGTATCGTACGACGTTTTTCAGTACAGATGGCCCTCCGAAGTTTTGACCTGACTAAAAATAAACCATTTCTCGCACTAGTGCGTAAAGAAGCACCATCTGTACTGAAAAGTATATTTCAAGACATGAATGCCACACTTCGCACCACTTAATGGTGCAGCGAGTCAAAGTATTGTCAATAATACTTGCACTGTGTTCCTGGCCCCGGGTTTATCTCTAATTGCCCAGAAATTGCTTTCTATTATAATAACATTTGTTATCTTAAATTATGTTATTTTGTACGAGAACAACGTAATATAGGAAGCAATATGGTTTCCGTTACGATATATCTGATGGCGATTGTACTTTGATTAATACCGTTGTATTAATAAATTTGAGTAAAACCCACAAATTCCGATATTTTAGTAGTGGGAAATGTATTGAACAGCTGAATTTATCAACATCATTAGTTCATTAATATATCGTATGGATTAAACGCATTCAATTGGTTGTTGTAAATACAATTTTGTTCAAATATATAGCTCTGATTTGATTAATCAATGTCTCGTTCGATACACTCGTAGTAAAAGCAGCGAAGACATATTTGAACCACTTTCAAGATACTGAATTGCATAATGAATGGCAAATATA
>JALPQI010008392.1:0-38515 GCA_025490895.1 Thaumatotibia leucotreta | reverse complement strand
CTGTCAGAACTGGATGATAAATGTCTACTACGTGAACAAGGAAATGACATGGCATTGCTTAAATCTTGGCTAAAAGATTCGCATGCTTGTGGTGTACTTAAAAACAAGTTATCGGCGGATAAAGGTTTCTGTAAACTGTGTATAGGCTGATTTGAAGTAGCGGCGGCCACAGGAGACAAGCATACTTTTGATGAGCTTGCGAACAGATAGTCTGTAGATGCACGTTTCTCTAAATTATATACTGGATGCTTTGACCTTTCCTGAATCGCGGCATTTACTTCTGGTTTACTGTTTGAAGCTGTTGCTGGCAATAACTTTAAAGAGTCGGACTCTTGTGCTTTATTTTCTGGAGATGTACTTATTTTGTTTATAATTGCTTTAAATTTTTGCAGTCTGGGATTACGGCGAGACATTTTTATACTGTAACAATAAAATACTGGGTAAATTTTGTACTCACAAGAATGTACCTAGATTAACTGAGTCTTCACTTCTATTGTAACTCTAGGGCTTTTAATTATGATACAAATTAATACAATATCAAGAACAAAACAAATTTTACTACTTTAGTGTTATACAATACAAAAACGACTGACTTTTAGATGGAATATTTTACGTAACTTTTAAAAAGTCTGCAAGTATTACAAATAACTACATGGTTAACTGACGTTAAACAAAAAGTGTCAGTTTTGTAAATCAATTTTCAATAGCTAATTATTGTTATTGACAACACTCAGTGGCTTTAAACTAAAAATGACGTTAATCGATCTAATATTTGTAAGCTGTATGTACTGGTGTTAGTGGCTTTAAACTCAAAAAAACATTTTTTCCTTAACGAAAACGAGGAAGTTTATACTTGCTCAACTTGCATAAATGACACTACACGTATAATGACGCTTTGCCTACTTAATATCTTGTATGTTATTAAAGCCACAATGTCACAAAAAGCATAAATACGTTACGTCTCTATTTTTATCTAGTATTTACGACCTTGAATTTAAAGCAAAATTGTCATTACGCACAATATGTCAGTATACTTATTTCAAAACTATTAGAAATCTTAAAATAAAAGTGTCACTAAACCTAAAGGTACACTTTTGCTTTTAAATGAGTCTCGATTTCGATACAAATTTTAAGAGAATAGTGTCACTAAACCCAAAGGTTCACTATTGCATTTAAATGAGTCTCAACATTTATAGAACATTATACGATTACAGTGACACTTTACGGATAAGTACTATGTTCCATTTAAAAATTGTCGTACTTACCATTTAAATTCGCGGAACACCGTCACTAAACAAAAAATGACGCTCTTCTTCACAGAATCTGCTCCGTTTCGTTCGGCATCCCCGCCACTAATGCGATCGTGACGCTATGCCAGTATGGCACCCGTCTATTCCCACTCTTTGACTTACTGACACTAGCGCCCTCTGACGTCTCTAATAGAGCTAGAGCTATAGGTGTTTTTGTATTGCGTTCGTAACGTCGATTAGAGCTAGATGGCGTTATTAACTCAAAAACCCATTTTTTTGTTTAATGACACTGTGTTTCTCAAGGAGCGATATGAATCATTAAGGGACTCGAAGGGTTTCTAAACTAAAAGCTTCGATATATTTCTCAAATCGAAATCGTTATTGATTGTTTTGATGGCTCGCGTAAAATAAATATTATAATAAAAAAGCGACAGGGAAAATAATAAAATGTTATTAAAAACGATAGAAAATACCCTTGTGTACCTCCATTTAAATAATTATAGCTTTCACTAAAACAGTCATGTACATAATCAATTTTAAAACGACGAGTAAATATTGCACTTTTAGATAACGCGTTGGAGCGTCATGCAGTATATTAACTTTGAAAGCTTATACCAAAGATGTTTATTCCCACACATGCCAAATATTTTATGTTTTCTAAAACTACGTAGTATAAACTACTCTCCTTGCTAAAAAAAGCAGTCAAAGTAGATCATCAATTTATTCGAATTTTAGCTACTACCGTGACCTGTGTGCTTTGGTGGTCCGAGGTTCTATTCCAGCGTAGGTATCTTAATGATATTTTTTTACGTGAATGAAAAACCAATTTCAAAATGAATACTTTTGAAAAAGATGTTGATTTGACTTGCCAGTCATGCCTTTATGCCCTTATGGCACTGGTCTCACCGCGAGCTACTAAGCTATGAACTATTGGCTATAAACACGAACAAAAGATACGCACTCCCGTGTAAATAAAAGAGACACGGCGATACTCGCCCAGCTATCAGCTATCACCGCCGGGCGAGTATCGCCGTGTCTTTTTTTACACGGGAGTGCGTATTTGTAAACTTCTCTGTAAAATACCATGGTTGCATTGAATAAATGATATTATATGATATGATATCTTTTGTTCGTATTTATAGCCGATACTTCATAACTTAGTAGCTCCTACTGCGACCATATAATATATAACATGGATGTCTAACGCCAACTCAGAATTGTCCCCAAAAACAATTGTTCAATTGTGCCAAGATCGGCAGGACATAGCGCTTTTCTTAACACCACGCATATTTTGGCGCAACATCTTTGACAAATGTGTCTAGAATGTAGCCAATTAAAACTTTTATGGACCAATCACAACTATTTTTAATGGCGGTTTAAGTTTTTATAGGTTGGTTGATATTCAAATTAATTACCGTGATGCATTGAAGAGAGGGTAAGTGACACTTGTCAACTAAAATTTAGGACCGTTTTTGAAAGGCAATTTAGTATAGCGTACGGCTTCCATGTTTTTTTATTCGTATGCCCTCATTAATAAAAAAGCTCACATCGAATCCAGCTCATTCCTAATTCGTTAAGTATTCGAATGTTCGGGAAAGTTCCAAGTACTTATGTTCTGGAGTTTTGAGCTAACGTACGAACTTCGAATTCCCAACATAGTTGGAAGTAACTCGGGCAGCCATTTTAAAGTTACCTTCGAATTTGTTCCAATCTGTGTCCTGAGGCCCGCTAATCACGAACGAAGTTCACTCTCGCACTCGTGAATTCGTATATAAGTGTGACAGGGACACTTCGTGGTTCGCGGTCCTATGTGAGTGTGAGTCTACCGCGAACCACGATGCACGTGTCATACTTACGTCCGAATTCACGGGTGCGAAAGAGAGGCTCCACGTCAATCATGGTACGCGTTAAAGGCCTAGCCACACCGAACTAACGCGTGCGCGTGTGGATTGACTGCTCATTCACGATATTTTTCTCATATATAAATCTACATAAAGTATTGTCATGTGTTTTGGCAGAGGAGTTTGCCAGTTTTGTTAAATAGTATATTTATTTTATAGGGTTATATCAAAATTTGTAAATAATTGCAATCTTAGTCAACTCCATTCTCACATGGGACTGCCAGCAAAAGCACCTGACGCTTACTCATACAGTAAGCGTCAGGTGCTTTTGCTGGCAGTCCCAATAGATGGCACTTCAGTACAAGTTTCAATGACAAATATTGGGACATTGGAAATATTAACACTCAGTCCTAATAAACGTCAGCTTGTCTTAAAATTATGCAAATAATTTAGATATAAGCTATTATTTCAAAGTTGGAATATGTAACATTAAAGGTTCATACATTAATCATCGTTTAAATGCCCTAACAGTTGATTTTATCTTATCGATGGCAACTCAATCTATAATGACGAGTATTGGTACAGCGTCGGGTACTAGTACTTCCGCCTTAGTGGATCTTGCTCGGCATCATTGACTCTACCAGCCTACTCTAGCTCTACTCTACTCTTATCCATATCGAATACGTGATCTAAATGTAAACTTTTTGAGATAATGATTTATTTACTAGATAGAACTTTAAACATGCAATATCAAAGTAATTCGGTGCACATTCCTAGAATAAACCATTAATTTAGTTAACCCTTTAGTAGTTATATTGACAATATTGAACGTTTTAATTAATCTTAGTATTAAAATGTGATGCTTTAATATCAAAAAAACTAAAAAAAGCGCTTGTGGTGCGCACATAATATATAATAGCGGTGAAACGCATGGCTGCTACGCAGCGGTCGTGGGTATTGAACCCACCCCGGCTCGTTCCAATAAGTTTTTCAAAAGGCTTATATACGAAATATCATTTGATGTTCACAAGTGCTTTACGGTGAAGGAAAACATCGTGAGGATACCTGCATACATCTGCGAAGAAATTCAAGGGTGTTTGTGAAGTCGCCAACAAATATTGAGCCAGCGTCGTGACCACGCAGAATAGGCACGTTTTATGTCGAGCTGCGGTAAAAATGGCCAGAATACAACAACAACAACAGCAAACTATCGCTCGTAGTATAATAATTGGTTCACTATTGGGATGCATACTAACGAATGTAATAATATAGTTACGCATAAACTCTTCTAGCCGAAATATTGACAAGACGAATCATATTCATGCATATTTTTTTACGCATTATATTTAAAAGCATACACATTAAAGGCATACCCGTCATAATAACTAATATCACACAGTATAAATACAAAATTGCATAATAATTATTACGCATCATTTCACGATGCATACAAATAGTTAATCCTAAAATTAGACTACCAACTGGCATGATTGACATGCTTACAGTTAGCTGCCTTTCGTTTACGATTGGCGATTAAGCGTTAGCGATTGGCAACTTGTCTAAGCATCCAGGCGTTCTACTGTATACGGAGAATGACGGTAGATTCACATTTAGTTTTATAAATAAAAGTGACGGTGAGTAATATAAAAATGTAAGCGATTAAGGAAAACCGATTGTTACAACATGGCAAATCAAGTGTGTATAATCTCCTTATATAATATATGGGATCAATAGTGAGGTCGACGGGGGTCTGCGTAGGCGCTTCGCGCCTGGACAACACACTAACCTAACCTAACCTAATTTATCTATACTTTGATATTAGATAGTAACGCATTTTAATATTTTAGATTCAAGAGACCCGCAACAGAATAAAAGAACATTCTAAAATATTATGTAAAATACTCAATATGTAAAATGCATGTTAATTGATTTTAAATTGATGTTAAACAAAGAAAAGTGTTTTATTCAAATAGGGAACTAAAATTATGGTTTCCGAAATATATATGGCTAATAATTATTAGTCCAAACAGTAATATGCGTAGTATACATTAGGCAAATATAAATTAGACAAGTTAAATTATTACAAAACTTTAATATGCGAACAAAGTAGTATGCCAAAATAATGACTATGCGACAGTACATTTATACTAATACAAATTATGCGAAGAAAAGTATGCCAAAATAGAATAGCCTGAAAAAGATTATGCGACCAGAAGGTATACCTAATAATTAACATCGTCGTTATAGTTATGTATTATCTACCTCGGATCTCCAGCAATCAATTCATATAAATGTCATGCAGCGTTCGCGAAAACGGGCGTCTTTCCTGTGGACATTGCGAAAGTTAACGTTTACATACGGGACATACAAATTAGGTTTTGTCCAAATAATTCTAAAGAACCTGAAGCTCGTCCAACGAGAAAAATTGGGTTCTAGAGCCCTTAACTTTCATATGTCCACAGGAAATATTTGTGACCTAACTCATGCAAAACGATCTGTATGACCCAGAACGACTTTACAGGCGCACAGAAGACTTACCTAATTCTTAAAATATTTGCAGTTTACTACGTGAGTTCGAGTTTCGAGTCAATTTATTAAAAAAATCTACTGCCTACACAAAGGCGAAAAGAGTACACAATGCGCGACTTTTAAACTTGGGTCAAAATTCTTTTCGTTGTATTATTTTGTGTCCTTAAAAAACGTGACGCAGTTGTAATTTTTGTATGTGATGATGCTTTTTTTTTTTCAAATTTTTAATGTATGGATTAAAATCTAGCGTGAAAATGAAATACCTACATATACACCGGATTTATTAACCGAATAAAGCGTGACAGAATAGTATGAAACAAGACAACGAAAATAATTTTCACCCACTTGCCACAAATCGCAATATTTCATGATATAATTAGATTTATCCCACAAGACGTGCAGAAAGTTTTCTTAGCATAGCAACGAACAATTTATCTAATCATAAAGGATGGCGCTCTCAGTACAACCTTGGATTTTTATCTTTATTACACTAATTAATATACGAGTTTACCTAACGCTTTACATACTAGAAGTGTTGTAAAACGTGTAAACAAACATAATAGTATGACACAGATTACAAGAAAATCATCTACTTACATACACTGAACCAATTTAAACCACTGCCCATAATCGCTACACTCTGGGCAAACCTACAATAGTACATTGTGCATCAAGGGAGGTAAGTACGGAATTACTAACGAGAGTGTTAGAAGCCCGACACCATTAGGCCGAGGGCTTTTATGACTCGAGTTAGTATTCCGCTTACTGATCGTGATGCATACAATGTTTTTCATTACACTTGTCGACAAAAAAATAAGTTTTAAGAAATAACATTATTAAATGACGTACTGACATTTCTATTACTCCCTAGGGAATTTCACTTTTCTATTACTCCCGCTGCGCGCGCAAACAATGGCGCGCTTAGGCAGCAAGTGTGATGAAAATGTATTTTTTTGACATCGCTCCGTTAGCGTTTCTACTTGAACTACTTTGACTGGGATTCGAACTCGGGACCTCCAACTTCGCACCCAGAGACACTACCGATTAAGCTACGCAGGCCAATATTTCTTCATATTTTTTGATAGTTTCCAGAAGGTATTTCGTAAGCTTTCTCTAAGAAAAGTAAACAATTTGTCCACTTCCATAGTTAAAGCATAAAATGTCTTACATTTTGTACCTTATAAATTATTCGATGGAGATAATCCATTTCTAGGGTTCTGCACTGTCAAGTCAAAGTCAAACTATTATTTATTCAAGTAAACTTATTAATAATCATTTTCGAATCGTCTGACATTATCAAGAGAGAGAAAAAAAAACTTCCACTACTGGTTCTAACCCTACACCGTTCCTGAGAAGAACCAGTAAGAAACTCAGGCGGACTTATTTTTTCAAAATATTATAATAATACATCTTATTAAAATAACATGCATTAAAGAATTTATTACATAAAAAAAATATTTTTATAAAAAACAGAAATATATAAAGGATCATAATAATAAACAAAAATAATTATTATTGTACAAGTTCACAATATTATTAAGCATCTATATCTATAGTAGTATAGTTCTATAGTTATCTATAGTGTATAGTTATCTATAGTAGTATATCTATAGTTGTGCTGCGAAAGTTAGTCATAAGTTGGAAGTACTAGTCTACGAGTACTAGTACCCGACGCTGTGCCAATACTCGTCATAATAGCTTGAGTTGCCATCGATAAGATAAAATCAACTATTACCAGGGCATTTAAACGATGATTAATGTATATACCATTTTAGTACAGATGGTGCGTTTTTTAGGCTCGAAATGTGTGTCATTTTACGTCAGGTCCAAAACTTCGGAGGGCCATATATCTGTACTAAAAAACGTCGTACGAGACACGTGCAAAAACGAAATTCGTAACTCGTGTCGATTTAAAACATCGCCACTCGTTTCGAATTTCATGTTTTTCGCACTTGTGTCGTAATGTACTATTAATGCATCGTATCCCAGAGCAAATTTAAAAAAATGTATGTGCATATTGTTGATAACTTATAGAAAATTTAAATTATTCGCTTTTTTTAGCGCCAAAAGTTATTATTTAAAATATACCACAAAATTTATGACGTTAAATTTTGTTTTCATCGAAGGTCTTTAAAGGTAGTTATTTTTTTTGGATTCAACCTATAAATCAAATCGAATGCGACTCACACTTGACCCTTTTTGAACTGCATGCTTCCCAAGTTCACCCTGCAAGACCCAGATTGGTATTTGCGCATCTAGCTACTAAAAATAATATCAGTAAAACGTTAACATTTTTTCCAGGCATCCCTTTGAGACGTGTTTGCTAGCAATTTCTTCCTTTTAGAATGCAACCGTCTGGTTTGCGCGGCGTATCGTTATACTATACAAACGCGTACTTATAATGTTACTGTTAGTGATTGACCGTGAGCGTTGGTGCGCCATCTTGTTTACTGAATCGGAAGCTTGTGACATTGACTTTTCAAGGCAAACGCAGATAAATATCATGAGATATTCTTGCATAAATGAACGTAGTCCTGCGGTAAGCTTTATAAAAGCTTTTCTTGTGTTTACTACTAACGATATTGTATACTCGTAATGGAAAGATACATATTAATACTTTCTTGTTTCGTTAAATAAATAATATAAGACAAAGATAAATGTATTTTGACACTACGCGATGCGCTCACGATTCGCGAGGCGTAAACGCGAGGTCAGTGCTTGAAAATGGGGATCCAGGCTCTCCGAAACATGTCGCGCATAGTGACACGGGAGTTTAACCGTTATATTTTATACCCCCTTATTCATAAACGTATGCTAACTTAACAAGCTGCTAATAATTGTATGTCCCTTTTGCTCTTATCGGCACATTGTTAAGACCGAAAGGGACAAACAATTATTAGCGGCTTGTTAAGTTAGCAGACGTTTATGAATGAGGGGGATAGTTATTATCTACGAACGCTTAAATTAAATAAATAACCATGAGGAACTAACATTTATACGTCAGCCTCCGTAGCCTAGTTGGTAGTGACCCTGCCTACGAAGCTGGAGGTTCTGGGTTCGAAATTCGAATCCCGGCGAGGGCATTATTTGTGCATTATATAATATTTGTTCCTTGGTCATGGCTTATGTATTTAAGTATTTGTAGGTATCTTCGTCGCCTGGTACCCACACCACAAGCCTTAATTGGGTGAAACTTAAAATCATGTTACGAGTCTTTCCGGTGGACATTTTAAAAGTTAAGGGCTATGAGAGCTAATTTTCTCATTAAACCCTTATTATCATTTAAAGACACTCCTTTCCTATTGAATTGTATGATAAAAATCACGACTACACTCCTACCAGTTGCTTACTATTGGCCACAGGAAAGAGGGGCTCTACAGTTCAGCTGAACACGCACTTTGTCTTTCCTGTGGTCGATAGTTAACAGCCTGTGGACAGGTAGTAATGATTTTTATTATACAACGCAATGAAAAAGGAGTACATCTTAATGAAGATTAGGCTTTCATAAGAAAATCAAGCTTTATAGGCCTTAACTTTTAGAATGTCCACCGGAAAGACTCCGAACATGGGTTTGCGTTTGACCAAATTGAGCTTACCGTGGGACTAGGTGGATTTGTGTAAGATGTCCCAAGATACTTATTTATTTATTGATAAATATTCCAATCTATTGGCATCGACATTGACCGTGAAACTTTGATGAGCTTTGTAGACCAGTTTAATCTAATCAATCGACAGATGGCGCGCTCATCAATTTCCAATATTTCACCGCAATTTCTAGGAAAAGTAATTGTTGAAGTACCTAAGCCACTTCCGCAAGTTCAAGGGTAATGTCAATAAATACGCTCAAAGGTTTACGGGAACTCGTTACTGATAAATGAAAATAAATAGCTTACAAACTCTCGATGTTTACCGGACCAACAACGTAATTTAACTAGCGACCCGTCCGTAGCTCGGTACGTTTTTATACTAAGTAATGATAAATCTAATTTCCTTGCTAATACTTCCAGTAGACACGTGCACGATTTTTTATTTTTCCTGGGACTTCTTACACAAATCGACCTTGGGCCCGTTTCTAGAACGCTTGTAACTTGTAATACAAGTGGAAGTCACTTTTTGACACTATTAATTAGATTACGGACTTCCGCTTGTATTACAAGTTACAAGCTTTCGAGAAATAGGCCCCTTGTCTCACGGTGAGCTCCATTAATGTGATGTGCCTACTAAGGGACGATATACACCGTGCTTTTATTGATTTTCGTTAAATTGGACAGGTTACTTGGGACATTAATAGAAGTTGCCTGGTATATCGGATTTGTTAATTTCGTAATTTTTTTTTTGTTTTCATGCATAATAATTGTAATGGCAAGTGTGAGAGAACCTTAAGAATAAGAACTCAGGTGACTGACGGCACACGTCAAATTAAGTAACATTAGGATGTAATAAAGGTTGCAATACACGTATTCAGTCATTAAACTTATTTTTTTATAACTCAATAACAGTGAGAGTTAAGACACTAGTTTCTTAGAGACATTGATTATTTTTGACCTAAATAAGCTTCCCTTTAATTTAACGGAAATCAATAAAAACACGGTGTATAATGTAGATACATATCGATGGCAAAGTGCTGAAGTTTTTAGGAATTTAGAACTTGTATGTTGTTGCCGTCGATTAAAGATAGATATACAATGTATTGACATGATACCTACTGGCTTTTATTGTAACCGAGTAATACGATGCAGATTTTTAGCCAAACCGTGAGTACGTATTATTTGATTGTAAACTCCAATTTTAAAAGTAATTAAATTTCGAAGAAAAGTTAATTAAATTAACTTCAAAATTAATCGTTAAAGCACTTCAAAATGATAGATCGCAGCCACTCGCAACGTTTGACAAGTAAGCAGTACACGCGTTACATTGATCATTCGGTGGAAATAAACATAATTGTACGGTCAATTTAAATATTTGTAAAATTTTCATATTTAAAAATGATTGTTAGTAATGCGTACGATTACCTAGTTTCGTAAAAGCCAGGGTCATTGTATAAAATTAAATACAAACACAACCACGACCAAGGAACAAATATTTGCTAAATAAATACTCAAATAATGCCCTCGCCGGGATTCGAACCCGGAACCTCCAGCTTCGTAGGCAGGGTCACTACCAACTGGGGAGGCTGACAATTAAATGTATGCGGCTAGCACGTGATTGAACGTGGGATAGCTCGCGCTGCGACAAACCACTGTCGCGGTTTTCAAATTTATATTTCTAGTCGTCAATTTATCGATTTTCGTAGCACAAGTTAACAGCTCGAGAAATTACGTTCACGCGAAAGAGTCATCCCGCGCGCGACATAACAAGTGTGGCCATTTATAAATAAATAAATAAATATCTTGGGATATCTTACACAAATCAAGCTAGTCCCACGGTAAGCTCAATAATTAAGGCTTGTGATATGGGGCGACGATATATATAATAGATAGATACATAAAGATACGAATACATAGACAGCCATGACGAAGGAACAAATATTTGTGATAAATACACAAATAATTCCCTCGCCGGGATTCTAACCCGGAACCTCCAGCTTTGTAGGCAGGGTTACCAACTAGGCTACGGAAAATTATGTATTGAACTAACTTTTGTTGTGCTACCAATTCGCGACATAGCTCGAGAAATCCCTATGTCCCGGTTTTTGTCGTCTCGCGCTCATTATGTGATCTATAATGACTAGTGCAACAGTAATAGGTATATATATGTCACCGCGAGATAGACAACCCTGTATTTTACTAACTATACCTATTAATACTTGTATAGATAGTTCCACGAGAGTTGAGGTCGTGCACACATCCACATGTCATGTATTTTGAAATTAGTGTTCTTTTTTCGTACTGACAGCAAACCCAATTGCAGCTGTAAGATTGATCAAAAAGTTTGTGCAAGGGATTTGCTTCAATATTTTGACGCAAGTCATTCATTACATTTTTTGCAATTAGTACTTCATTTGGAATCATTCATCTCAACTCTGGACCAGTTACACAGGGGGGCTCCGACCATATATAACATGGACGTCTAACGCCAGCTCAAAAATGCCCCCGAAAACAATTGTTCAATTGTGCCACGATGGGCAGGACACAGCGCTTTTCTTAACACCGCACATAATTCTGCGCAACATCTGACAAATGCTTATAGAATATGGCCAATCAAAACTTTGATGGACTAATCACAACTATTTTTAAATGGCGGTTTAAGTTTTTATAGGTTGACATGGAAATTGAATACCGTGATGCATTTAAGAGTGGGTGACATTTGTCAACTAAAATTCAGGACCGTTTTTGAAAGGCAATTTAGTGTGGCGTGCGTGTTCCATGTTTTATTTGTTCGTACGAGTAGTAGGGGGGTCAATCTTCAGCGTTTTACGTTTTACGGCGTTTTATTTCTTCATCGTTGTCTCAGCAAATATTATTACAAGATGTGATCTTAAGAGTGTTGTTTAGATGTAAACGTAATTCAGTACCAGTATGTCTCGCATAATCAATGTTGTTGCGATTCGTCCTTCTGCCAAGGTACTAATCGCAAGACGACAGTGATAAATCCGGGCGGTTGTTACGCGGAAATTCCCCAGGGATAGGGTAAAAGCACCAATAGATGACTGCCACCCAGAAGTTGACTGATAGGTCTAAAAATGCAAATAATTAAATTAGAAATAATTTTACATGCCCGGGAGTATTTTTCTCACACGCAGCAGCACTATATCGCGTCACCCATGCGATTTCCCAGACAATTAAGCCACGCACGAGGCAGTGAGCGGTTGTCGAATTTGCGCTTCGCGTCAAAATCGCGTTTTATATGGGATCCTTATTAAGAATAGCCCTCAAAAATTTAAGCTTTCAATAACGTAAAAAATCGAATATGGCTTTTATTTCCTTGATTCACTTCAGTATAGATTTTAGACTAATATCTCTATTGTGTATGTTATAAAGAATATATTTTTTTAATTTATTTTATGAGATATTTGCAGGTCAAATTATGGTTCCAATATTGTGTGTTAGAGCCAAAAGATGAACGACGGTCAACTTTTGGGCAAAGGCTCGTATTTTCAGATGCTTGTGTAAATTATAATAAAATAGCTAGATGTCATATTTATATATAAAATTACAATCACTTTTGTAGTTGATTTTTAGACCAAAAGATGAACGACCCTTTTTTCCTGTTTCCCGTTTTAAAGTAATTTATCTTTGTATGGAAACGAGATTGTTCAACTTAAGAATCGCTGTCCAAAACGTGAACTAGGAAAATTTACTGGTTCATCTTTTGGGTAGGATTCCAATAAATGAATTCGAATCAATTTAGTTCGTTCATTTCGTTGATGCGGTGTCCAAAACATGAACCAACTCATTTAATTGAACGGTTGAATTTGGGAAAAGTTAAACTTGGAGATCAGATTGTTACACAATGTACACTGTGTTTACATTTCATCAAAAGAAGGTTTTTTAGGTTAAATACAATTAATTTATCTAAGAAACTAACGTTTTTACTATGCTCTATTCATCTATTGGAGTCTTGCCGTTCATATATTGGTCTCGCTATATTGCAATTATGCTGGTTCATCTATTGGGGTCAAATTGTTCAGTGATAGGGCACTTTGTTCAACTACTGGGAAATTTGACTCCTTTTTTAATATAATCATTTTTATAAAATTACTGAAGTTTAATACGAGGCAAGAGAATAACTTATTCTAAACTCAATTAAATGCGAAATCATATAAAAAAATAAAAATTGATGAATATGAGTTACATCATACAGAAAAAAATATTCAAAGCTGGGAAAGTTGCTTAACTGTTCATCTATTGGTGATTTTACCCTAGTAGGTATATCGCGGCGACATATTATCGCACCATTATGTGCTAACCCTACTGCAGGGCTAGCGAAGATGCCATTTTGCAATTGTTCCTATACTAGGCGATAAGTCATTTGACCATAATAATGTATGGGAAAGGTCACGTGACTTTTCGTGCGAATCTGTCTTTCAACATACGTTTATTACTTATCGTTTATCGTATACGATTGCAGACATCTTGACTAGGCCTACTGGTATAAATATCATAAATACATTTTTGTTGTTTTAAGCCCCGTTTGTGTATTTTTACTTTCGACAGCATCAATCGGCGGAATGTATTCAGTTATACAAATAAGTTACAGTTTACCTTTTATTTTTTTGATTCGTGTTTTGTGAGTACACAATTGTACAGTCAAGTTCAAAGCTACAGTAACCGTGCCATTAGTTGTAAAGTATTATCAAACCGGAATCAGAAAGGGATTAATGACAAATAAAGTACGGGAGTAGAAAAAATATCTTTTGGAGTCTGTTTTGATGTATCTATATACATCAATAATATTTTTCATTTTATATACTCACGTAAAGTACAAGGAAATCGATTGGCGTACCGTTTTCACTATTGGCACTGTGACAATAAAGGTCAAAGAGGTACGCAGATACATTTCCTTTACTGCTAAGCAAATAAGTTGACATAGGTACTCAGTATGCTGGCGTGCACTCCAGTTATTGAGTTTGCTGTGAGGTTTAGATGTACTTGTAGATATTCCATTTATACATCCGCCGTTCATGATTTGTTCAAACAAAATCGAAGCAGCAGATAATAAACTGTATGCGCGGACATATGGTCTTTAGTTTAGTTATATTAATACATAAACTCTTTTGGCCAAGGTATTTACAAGATGCTAACTAAACTACTCCACCTACTACTGTACTATCGCGTTCAGGGTCGGATGAGCATGCTTAGTCCTATTTTGGAATACACCCGAGAAGCGGTCACTTTTTTACATTATCTACCAATGGAAAGGGTCTGTGATTTTTTGACCAGTAAAATACACTAAGCAATTTAAACATAAACCGCCTTACAATAGGGTACAAATTATACCAGATAAGAAATCAAAGGGGGGTGTCGATTTTTTATTCTACAATCAATTAGCAGTATAACAACATTAATATGTATTATCTATAGACATTAAAAGAAATATACCTGCTTGATGGCAAGCAGTTGCCGTAGCCTTTCGACGCCGCGACCCAGAAGATAGACAATATACAAAGTTACTGACAACCTACAATGTTTTCTTGTCTATATAAAATATTTTTTTAATGTTCCGTTCTTACAGTACCTACAGAAGTCTTTAGAAATATGTATAATTGTCCAAACAATCTTATCGTCTGATAAAGTTATCAGTTGTGTAATGGTTGTATGCAAACTCGAACAATGAAAATACGATAAATATTTGTATGTCTGGCAGGTTATTTCCAGTGTATTAAAGATATGTCCTTAACCCTTTCAATGTAACAAAACGCATTACGCCGTCTTTATTAGTAGAATCTGCTTGGATTCCGAACTTTGGAAAGGGTTGAGTGACTGAAATATTTACATAATCCTACCTGCGACCATATACAGGGTGTTCGTTTCGATTTGCGATAAATTAGACAGGTTACTTGGGCCATTAATAGAAGTTGTCTGGTGTATCGGCTTTTGGAAAATTCGATAAAAAATATTTTTTTTTTGTTTTCATACATAATCAATGAAATAGTAAGTGTGAGAGAACCTTAAGAATAAAATAAAAGTTAATCTCAGGTGACTGACGGCACATGTCAAAATAAGTAACATTAGAATGTAATAAAGGTTGCAATACACATGTTCAGTGATTAAACTTATTTTTTTAATAATTCAATAACGGTAAGAGTTAAAACACTAGTTTCTTAGAGAAATTAATTCTATTTGACCTAGATAAGCTTCCCTTATAGTTATAGCATATGAAGAAAAACACGCTGTATAACATGGACGTCTAACGCCAGCTCAAAAATGCCCCCAAAACCAATTGTTCAATTGTGCCAAGATGGGCAGGACATAGCGCTTTTCATAACACCGCGCATATTTCGGCGCAACATATTTGACAAATGTTTATTGAATATAGCCAATCAAAATTTTGATGGACCAATCACAACTATTTTTAAATGGCGGTTTAAGTTTTTATAGGTTAACATTCAAATTCATTGCCGTAATGCATTGAAGAGGGAGTGACACTTGTCAACTAAATTCAGGACCGTTTTTGAAAGGCAATTTAGTATGGCGTGCGGCTTCCATGTTTTATTTGTTCGTAGATTCCTACTTACTTAGAAGTAAATCTTCAATCTATTTTTTTTTTCGGAAATTAGGAATTTATTCAGGTGTGTACTTTATCATTCACTTCATCTCTGATGAAATTACCTTATAGTTTACGTAAATAAGAATCATACTCATCATCATATCAGCCGAAACACTGATGAACATAGACCTCACCCAAAGATTGACCGGTCCTGTGCCACCCGCATCCCGCGGATTCCTGCTACCCTATCCAGGTCATCAGTCCACCGTGTGGGGGGCTAACCTGCGCCTTCCGATACGTGGCCCCCACTCGAGAACCTCTTCTTCGCAATGTGTAATTGTGTATAATGAAAATTATTTATCTACCAATTTTACAAGCCTGCACGCAACTAATTAGTCAATTGTGGTAAACGCGGAATTTAATTCAGATAGCTGGCAACCGCGGCTTTAAATGCGTTCTGTACATGAAAATATACCTAGAGTAAGACTTTAATCATTATATTATTAACATATAATAATTATTATTAAACCCTCTAATCACAATTATATGACAGGTTCCGCCTATGTGTCGTATCCAGGCGAGGTCATTTATTTATGTACAAATAAATGACGTTTATCGCAACTATTCGGTTTTTTGTCGAGCATTTCTCAATAAGTTTGTACATTTGGATAATGTCTTCGATATTGTTAAGATTGGCAGGCTGGGGCCCGTTTCTCGAAATCTTGTAACTGGTAATACAAGTGGAAGTCTCTTTTTGACAGTATTAATTAGATAAGGGGCCCGTTTCTCGCAAACTTGTAACTTGTAATACAAGTGGAAGTCTCTTTTTGATACTATTAATTAGATAAGGGGCCTATTTCTCGAAAGCTTGTAACTTGTAATACAAGCGGAAGTCCTTATCTAATTAATAGTGTCAAAAAGAGACTTCCACTTGTATTACAAGTTACAAGCTTTTGAGAAATGGGCCTCTGGACTTCCGCTTGTATCACAAGTCACAAGCTATCGAGAAATAGGCCCCAGATAGAGTTGCTGGGCAAGATCCATCACATTTCTGAAAATGTCCCAAAATGTTATTTATAAAACAGTTTTTCTATGAGGTGTTGAACCTCGCTCCGGGCCATTCCGGGTCCAAAAATTGTCAATCGCGATTCAGGGTGGCAATGCCGCAAGCGTGATGGGCAATTTTGCGCCAGGGATGACACGGGGCGGGTTATTTGACTAGTACTTTTGATACTGTTTGTTACCTGCAAATTATACGTTTGTATGAAATGAATATATTTTCGGTATAACATTTTTTTGTTTTATTTTTTCAATTCCGGCTATTACCGGTCTCAGTGGGGGTTAGAACTGGAAGTACTTTTAATGACATGTGTATGATAATTTATGCTTTAACAAATAATGGTTTGAATTTGACTTTTGTATTTTCGCAGGTCGTACGGGCAACGTTTGCTCGACCGACGGGGAGTGTCCGGACAACGCGTTCTGCAAGGCGGGCAGCTATTGTGTCTGCAAGGATGGATTCATCTATGCTGCCACTGAAAACGCTGAGAAGGCTTGCTTGAAAGGTAAATGTAATGCCCTGGCCACGACATTGGTCTAAGGCGGCGAGCGGCGAGCGAATCCATGAGTTAGAGCGGATGCCGATATGGGTACGAGAGGGAGCACCATACGTTTTCCGCTAAGCCGGTCGCCTTAGACCGATGTCGTGGCCGCGGCGTAAGGCTTGATTGGCGAGCGTCGAGCGGAGCGTCTGACATGGCGGGTAGCTGCGCGTCGGGCGTCCAAGGGATTTCGACAGCGAGCACTCAGGCTACGCGAATACGTTTGCATTTGTTTAACAAGGACGCCATGCTGCATACCCCGCCGGACGCCTCGAGCGTCTACTCAGACCTCAGACTTGACATCACTAACGTGTTTCACGTGTTTAAGTAAAGCTAAGTTCACATTTGTCTGTCGTGTTGTGTTATGATGCTCTCTGTCGTGATGGCTACCGTTCACATTTATATGACGTGTTATGACGCATTCTGACGCAATTTTATATCAGTTCGTTCTCAGCACTCGGATAGCTCACACGTTCGCAATATTCTTTCAAGAATCATCCGATTCAGATTCCGATTTTGAAGATGAATTGCATTTATTGGCGCTGGCTACGCTTCTTACAAAAGAAAGAAAGAGAAGGAGGTACTGGATTCATTTAGTAAATAAAAAGAGAAAAACTAAAGTCGAGTTTCATTGTCTCGTTAAGGAGCTTGAGAGTGATCCTGAAAAATTTCGTCAGTATTTTAGAGCGTCGAAGGCACGGTTTGCAGCTTTGACACGTCACGACACGACACTGGCGCGTTCACACTGCTGTGCCGTGTCGCTTCCCCGCCCCCCGTACCTCACCCGGTCTGACGCGGACCGGGATCGCTCGTGACGCGACACAACACACGCCGTCACAACACAGCGCATCAGATAAATGTGAATGCAACGATATTAAATAGTTGAAACCGATACCGTTCTGATGCGTCACAACACAACACAACAGACAAATATAAACGCGGCTTAAGACCGGCCATAGGTATACCCTTCAAGAACGCTTCAAGCAGTCAATTTGTACGGGAACTGCAGTCAGACTGCAGATATTTCTGTCACTCGGTCTTATCAACCACCGGTCAAAACATGCATCTATTTATATACACCGTTTTGCAGCCGTTGACTATTCTCTTTCACTGGAGCCTCAGAAATGTGCGAAGAACCTTTCACAGAACATTCCATGCAAATAAATCAGATTTACAGACTTATCTTCGGCGCATTGCTATACAAGTTCCTTAAGGGTCCTGACCAAATCAGTCGTCGCGGAATGGACTTAAGCCGGTCGAAAAAAGCTTCATGTCGACGGCATAAGAGAGAAAAATTTTAAGCTGCGTCGGCCGAACCGATATGTGCCGATTGACGTCTTTTTCACCCTTATGCCGTCGATATAAAGCGTTTTTTGGTCGGCTTTAGCCGATTCCGCGTCAATTGTTTTGGGAAGACCCTAAGGCTGTAGTTTTTAGTAATACCATAACAATAGAAACTGATCTTCACCCTTCACAGTGGCGGCTTTCGGCGACCCGTGCCAGCAGCACATCCAATGCCACACCAGCTTGGGCGTGCACTCCGAGTGCTACCTCAACACCTGTTCCTGCAAGAATGGCACGCAGTTCGTCAACAATAGGTGCTACAAGGAAGCTAGTGAGTTTCAACAGAAACTGTTGCCCCTGCTTTATGGTTCACCACAGAGTGAGGATACAGTATCTAGCGGGATACACGCAGAGATGAACAGAGACTGGTCACCTGTCACAGGTGTCTTTCACGCGCTAGATCATATCGTGCATGTTCGCAGAATTTCATTTTGCCGAATATCATTTGCCAACCTACTTTTCACAGATGACATTACCAACATTTACCAAATGATCATTTGCCAATTCCATTTAGCTAAATTTTCATTTGCCAACTAGGTTAGATTAGTTAGAATGTGATACGTAATACGCGAAAGCTAGCTACGAAACGTTACAGTTGGCATATTATTTTTCTGCGAAATTAAATTCTGCGACACGTTAATTGGGAAGTGATACTCAGCAAAATGACTTTTGGCGATAAGAGAGTCCCTCTAGATACTGTCACCTTACTTTTGCGGTAATCCACTCGACATGTTCCAACAACACCAAATCATTCCCAAAGGAACATCATCTCCTGTCCAATTTCGGCCACGGCGAGTGATTCACCTGGCTTCTGTGACCTCAGGTGACCTACATAATCCTATTTATGTATGCAACAAATGTGAGGCCAGATTCTTAGCAAGTCAGCACGTCTTACATAGTTGTAGTCCCAAAGGATATATGTGAAGTACTTCAATACTTATTGCTGAAACCTTTAGAGATCAGTGTGCCCGATAGTGGATTTGATTATATTTTTCCATTATTTTTAACTTTTTTTTATAGTTTCGTTTGCAGGCGTTGCTACTTATATAGTTATTAAAAAAATAATTAAGCGTTAGAAAGCGCAACACTTCAATTAATTTCCAATATGGTTTTAGGCACCGGTCCCTCTACAAGCTATCGGCTAGAGAAACGAACAAAAGATAAGCACTCCCGTGTAAATAAGAGAGAAACTGTGATAATATTTATAGTCCACCGCTAAGCGAATATCTATAAATATCTACATGTCTTTTTTGTTCACAAGGGAGCACTTATCTTCTGTTCGTTTCCATAGCCGATAGCTCAGCATACTCACATCGCAGTGGGACCAGTGCCTAACAGTGTGTTAATTCTTGCAGTTTTTTTTAATCCAAGATGTTGCTACCTGGAAATGTTAGCCGCTAAATAGAACTCTGAGGATCAATCGCGAATATCGGAAATTTTTAAGCATTTAGCTCTGTCATTCAACTCAAAGCGTAATTTATGCGATAGAGACGGAAATGCCTGAAATTTACGATTGTCGTGGTAGATCTCTTGTAGCTAAGCTTTGGAAAATAGATTCACTGATCCTGCATGGCTATTTCTGTTTCCTCCATTTCTAATATTCTAATTTCAAGTGAAGATTACTAAAGAGCGTTAAAATTTTAGCCATTGGCGAGCGCTGCATATCCGACTACAATTGCTACATGTCGCGAGCTACGTCTGAGGAGCAGGCCTTCTGCATCCGAGGGTATTGTCAGTGCCAGCTGCATTACAGCCCTCGTGACAAGGGCACCCGGTAAGTGTAAGACCTAAGGCCGTTGGTTTTCTTGCCGGCGACCGGCGACTGATGCGTGTCCGCCACCGACGACGTTCGAATGTTTTGTTCGCGAATGGTCGGTTACCCGCTGCCGGCGACGTGTCAGAGAAACCACCTAAGTGACGATGACGTTACTACAGAAAACCTCATCGTTGTCGTCGTCAGCCTGTTCCAGTCCACTGCTGAATATTGTCCTCTTCTATTACCTATGCTTGGACGCATTAGGAGTTAATGCCCATTATGCTGCTGAGCATGCGGGTTGGTGATCACGATAGTGTCCACAATGATGATGCTGCTGCCCATTATCAACCTTTGGATTTCAATGTTGGACTTCTACTGAAGACTCACCCCCTGATGTATAAACAGCTCCTAACTTAACAAGCCGCTAAGTATTGTTTGTCCCTTTTGCTCTTATTGACATGTTGATAAGACCGAAACTGACAAACATTACTTTGACTGTCTTTGTCAGGATATGAAAACTTTGGCTTACTCACTTTTTTTTCTTGATTAGAAGCATGGTCGGGTGAATATCTGAGCGTTTCAACCGCCTAATTGTGGTGGCATCATTTTTACCGAAGTCTCTATTCGTTACAATTTGCTACTTTGTCATTTGAAGGAGGCACGGTACCTTATACAAATGACGAAGTATAAAATTGAGACATTTAGAAATTTCGGCAAAAGTGATACCACCAAATTTAAGCGGTTGAAACGATCAGATATTCACCCGGTCACGTTTTTTCACCAATTTACTATCAAATTAAGGGCTAACAATGACTTTTTTGGTGGTTGCAAGCTGTTCAAAACGAATATCCAGACGTCAGTTCAGCTACTTTATTCAAAATCCTTACAGTTGCGTGAAGGACGCTATGCTGGGCGAGGCGTGCGAGGATGAGCTGCAATGCGCCGGAGTCGGTCTGGTGTGCAAGGGCACCTGCCGCTGCAAGGAGGGCTTCGCTGCGCAGAATGAGAGCAACGTCTGCTTGGAATGTAAGGAACAAAAAGGCTTGTCATTATGATGACACTTGGCAATTCTCCGACGTTTCAACCGCCGGTATTTCCGTAGGTATCTCATACGTTTTTTGGATATCTTGGTAGTTGTCAACTAGTTACGTCTACCGATAAATATATCCAAAAGTTCTTGCATCTCCCACGGGATTCGTGTGATACTGATAAGGCTGCCACCGAAGTCACGGCGATTGAAACGCTCGGAGAAATGCCCTTGACTGTTTTGTGGCAGATTTTGTGAACTTGGTTTTTTTTCTTATCCTTTTAAATGTGTATGTGTTTGTTTATAAAGTGATGTCACAAATAAATATTTTTTTTCTTTCAAACAGTGATCAAACTTTGCGTCAGGATTTTTACCTTCTGCAACTAGTTTTTCGCGGCAGTAGATTCCATAATGAGTAATGACCAAATCAAACCCTACCGTTTACGTTTTGCTCCAACAATTTTTACGCAATTTCCGATTTGATCACAGGATAATAGCCTGTCCCTTCATTTTCCATCTACTTTTTACGTTTCGATTCGCCGTTTAACAAACGCTCTCTCTTCTGTTTTAGCTCCTTTTGTTGAGCAATACCCCTTAAACTCCTTAACCCCTGCTGCTCTTAAAGTATCTATATAATTTTACCACATGTCCCGTGGCTGTTTTGATATTTATTTTTTTCTATTTCTGTCTTATATGACCTGTCCCCTATTTTATTTTTTCTCTTTTCACAGCCGTTCATAACCTGGGTGAGCCGTGCGAGTACGACGTACAGTGCGATTTGTTGTCCGGCGCTCGCACAGTCGGAGCTGCCATATGCCTCAATGGAGTCTGCTCATGCGGCTACAACGCTCGATCTGCTGGCAAACCTCCTCGCTGCTGGGTAACTCGCCGTCCGGGACAACAGTGCCATGCTGATGAAGTAAGTCTACCAAGATTGATAACTTCAATATCACTCGGCTACAACGCTGTAACCGGCGAGCCTAACTGTTGGATCCGTCGTGCAGCAACTGTGACTTGCGGACGAGGTAAGTACCAATGTTGAACAGTCTTCGAGCCTGTTAAGTTCCTGCTTCTTGGCCAGAATTCTTGTGGCTACAAAGCTTCCGTAGGTGATCCTCGCAACAGTGCCATCGAGACGAGGTAAGTACGGTCTTCGATGCTATCGAGTTCTCTTTATGTGACCGCATGTTGCTACAATCCTCGCTGCTGGTTCCGTCGTCCAGAATTTGCGGCCAAGGTAGTCTATCAGAAATTGAATCCTAATTTTTAGAAATTTCGATTTGAATCACATATGGAAGAATTGCATATCAAATTGTAATTTGAGTTTCCGCTGCAGTACGTCTCTTCCTTCATGTGTTCACGCCTGTCTCCATTTCTAAAGGTGCGTTCAGACCAAAAGAGCATTCGCTGTTCTATCCCCCGCTCTACGAAATCAACCAATCACGTTTTGTGTAACGATCGAATTTCGTAGAGTGGGGGGCTAGAATAGCGAATGCTCTTTTGGTCTGAACGCACCTTAATGTGAATTCTTTTCAGGAGTGCTTGAGCGAGGAGGACGAGCCGGGGTACTGCCACCAAGGCCGCTGCACGTGCGCTGGTTGCGTACCCGACGCTCGCGACTTCGCCGACCACGCCGCCTCCCTCGCCCCGCTTCCCCTTGTCGCCGCCATCTTGACCACCGCCGCCATTTTGGCTTAAATCACGCAAACAGACCGCAGATGTATTGAATTGACCAATGATTACTCGGCCGTGCTTTTTCAACGTGATTCACTTGTTTGAACCATCAAGAGAATCACGGAGTAAGCTTTACTAAACGGATTTGATAACGCTATTAAACAGTTTTAACGTTTTGATTAGAATAAAAGTAGTTTTCAAGAGAATACTGAGGACAGACAAGGCGTCTTACTTGGCTCTAGCTTTTTCGACTAGCGACAAATCCATAGGGTTAATGTATTGGTATTTTTTGCTTTTTGTAATTTGAAGAGTTACAATAAGCTTGTTAGGTGCGATTTCATCACACAACGCTCCCGTATTTTAGAAAGGGGAAGCGTCCGCTTAATTCATTTGTATTTGAGATTCATATATTCAATTTAATATATCGATTAATATAGACTGTTTTAGTAGAAAGTTCACTTCACGGTATATTTCACGAGTACTTTTTGCACCTGTGTGGTGGCCTCGCATTGTTGGTGTTAAAGCTTAAAGGTAGAAAGAGATATTCAGAATATTTTCTTACTTAAATACTTAGTGTACATACGTTGTAAAGTTATAAAGATATTATGTACATAATAATTAAGAGTAAATTAATATATTGTTGTTAATTTAAAGATTACTTAAATTTTGATTGTTCTAGATGTTTGTGTAGAAACCAAAGAATAGATAATGATAAATAAAAGGTATAATACTTACCAACTTAACGAAATTGTTTTATTTTATAACCCTTTCGTTAAGGCGAAGACTGGGTACCCAGTTCACTTTATCGCTAAGTATAAAATTAGATTTTTGTTATATTTCATAAATTACTCCAGTGTGACATAAGGGAAACAAAACAATATAAATATTATTAAGTCTCACACTACTTAATCCAAGTTTATGATATCTAAGTAAGTACAACAAGAAAACAGACTTCTTACTTCTGAGGTCAGATGTGTTTTACTATACTTAAACAATTATGAACTGGAAAGAAGGTGTAAGTACTAGTACCCGACGCTGTACCAATAGTCGTCATTAAATCAACTATTAGGGCATTTAAACGATGATTAATGTATGTACCTTTAATGCTTCATATCCCAACTTTGTAATAATTAGCTTATATCTAAAGTATTTCCATAATTTTAAGACAGACTGACGTTTATTAGGACTTAGTGTTAATATTTCCAATGTCCCAATATATTATGTCACATTGAAATTTGTACTGAAGTGCCGGCAATTGGGACTGCCTGCAAAAGCACCTGACGCTTACTCATACCTAATCTCTGCTCATACAATGGAGTTGACTAATAAAATTTGCAATTTTGAGACATTTTGATATTGTCACCCTATAAAATAGTACTATTTGACACAACTAACAAACTCCTCTCCCAAAACACATGACAATACTCTATGTAGATTTATACTACCTATATGAGCAAAATATCGTGATTCAAATAAACATCCTCTGTTGACATGTTGCGCACTAGTACTTCCACCTTACTAAAAATATTCAAACATATAAAACTGCCACCCAAAACTAAAGAAATGTTCGGGTGCTACTGCACTTATAACGACATCAACGCATGCACATTATAAGAACTCAATGACAACTTTTAATTGAGTGACCTTTAGTGTACGACGTGTAAGACCACTCGTCGTAAAGTCCATTTCAAATACGAAGGCCCGTTTCAGTTGACAAAGTCATTAGGCGTCAACAATAGGATCAGTGATAACAAAAGATACCTGGCCATATCCTTTTGTGGCGTGATATTTTATGCATACATCGGTGTATGACACGTGGCAATTTGTAGTGGACCAATTAAATGACAAATGTTTCGAGTGGCATCGGGCCTTCGTATTTGAAATGGACTATACACTACTTTAATATCATCGTTCTAAACCAGGGATCGGAACCGTTCTCGATTAACCATTTGATATTGTTCTTTAACCGTTATTAATTCCGTTCGTATTAGTAACGGTTAACTACGATAAAGGTTTTGTAGATGAACACAATATTTCTGGTTCACAATATTCAAGATGAACGGAAAAATTCCGTTCTTTGACATAACGGTTTTGACAAGAACATTATATGATTTATATGAAAGAACAAAACTTTTCTGGTTACCGTTACTAGAGATGAACGAAAAATAAAGTTCCGTGAACCATTATCAAACTGTTCGCGATGACGTAAACATGCCGCCACTCGCTCTCTCTTTTCCACGCGAATATAGTTCGTATTTTTATTTCATTTGACTAGCCATTTAGGTTTGACGTGTGGTATTGGCCGCATGATGAAAAAGGTTTAAATTGAATTAAGTGAAAGGATGCAATATGTGCTAGCCATTCTGGCGCCTCCTAGCGCCGTCGACGGGAACTTGCCTGGAACTGGAAATTGGTTACCTGACAACGTGTTGTTGACTGGGCTGTCAATGTTTTTTCCGACATAATGTTCATATTCATTAAAATTAAGTTTTGAGTATTAAGTTAAGCTGAAGTCCAATGATTCAATTCAATTCAATTCAATAGTTTATTCGTAAAATAAAATTTTACATGTCAGTCGATATTACATATAAAGGTGGATACACTATATTCAATTCCATCTTATGCTAAGATATAAGGTTAGAAAATAATCATTCACAGTAGGTACATAATTCAATTTAATTAGTTAGTAGGTACATAACATACTCGTACGAGTGTTGGGCAAGGCTGAGGAAGCGAAACCAGTTTACTTAATCTAACATAGATATGTTTATAATGGTAAGTTTGTGAACTTTCTAATTAGTAGATATTTCTTTCTATGTTAATTTTAGAGTTTAATGAGAAGGAGGTAAGACGGAGGAGTAAGACGCCCGATGTTGGTCTACTACCGGCACCTGTCTTGTAATATCGGCTCGGCTCCTTGGTAAATAAATATATATACTTACAATAACCTGCACTTATTGCATTCATACTCCTAATACCTACGCAGTTATGGGTGCATACCACTCGTCTTGAATAGTCAACATAGTGATAGGTACGATACGTGAATTTCTCAAGAAGACAGTTGCAGTTCCTATTATTTCCCTTAATGGAACCCCGATGCTTGGAGTCGCGTTCTATTGACGTCAGGTGAGCTTAGCACAACTAGCAATATGGCGTTGCTGGCTACATTCCGCCGGACGCAAAATGACTTTGTCCCACAATTACGTATGTTGTTTTGTTATGAATTCATTATATCGTAACTGTGGAATGTCTTCTCAAAAGGGCTTATTTCCACTTTGTCAATAGAGATAATTTCTCTTATGGAAATATAGAAAAAATAATCCTTATTGCTAGAGTAGAAATAAGCCCTTTTGAAAAGACACAAAGCTGAGTTTACACTTGCAAGTTATTGCCGCAAGTTTTGAGACACAAATCATCATCATCATCAGCCTATGATAGTCCACTGCTGGACGTAGGCCTCTCCTATTTACTATGCGTATAGGCGCATTAGGAGGTAAATACCCATAATCGCCACGCTGGGCAAGCGGATTGGCGATCGCAGTAGTATGTCCACTATGATGACTCTGCTGCCCATCATCAATCTTTTATCAAATAATAGTCAGTGACACTTCAATCCCTTAGTCGACTCTTACGACACCCACAGGAGGAGTTGGGGTGGTGACAAAATATATTCTTACTGCCGTCACCACACGGCAAATATTGGTAGGAATTAGTGGCAAATATCTACAACTCTTTTTTTTCAAAACTTGCAGGGTCGCGTTTTATAAAGTTAAAATTTACAATTTGCCGTTTGTCTCTCTTTCTAGCCAATATATTATGTGCGTGCGTTAGAGAGGCAAACAGCGAAATTGTAAAATGAAACTTTATAAAACGCGGCCCAGGTCTAAACTCGGCTTAGCTCGTAACTTCCGCAGTTGTGATCTTGAACTCTATTAACATCGTAGTAAAGTTCAAATTTAAACGAACATTTCTTTGGCGAATGAAAGTATATTTTATGTTTATATGTCCATCCGTCTGTCTGTATGTCTGTTTGTTTCTCTGTCTGTCTGATTGTTTGTCCGTCCGTCTATACGGTCGTTTGTTTCCGCAAAGAAACGTGTTTCGACCAGATAGTATTCGAAATTATTGCTTTTACAATTATTCTGGGTGTATTTCTTAGGGTTCTGTAGTAAATTAGAAACCGTCACAGATTCGCCATGTGCATCCACCTGTCTGTCTGTATGTCTGTCTGTATGTTTGTCTGTCTGTCAGTCTGTTTGTCTGTCTGTCTGTATGTCTGTCTGTCCGTCCGTTTGTTTCCTCCAAATTATTGCTTTCTCAATTATTCTGGGTGTAAGTACTTTTTAGGATTCTGTAGTAAATTAGGAACCCTTGCATTTTGCATCCATCCCTCTGTCTGACTGTCTGTCTGTCTGTCTGTCTGTTTGTAAGTCTGTCTGTCTGGCGGTCTGTCCGTCTGTCTGTCTGTTCATCTGCCGATCTTTCTGTCTGTCTGTTTGTCTCTCTGTCTGTGTGTCTGTCTATCTGAACGGACTAACTATCTGTACGTCCGTCTGTCCGTCCGCTTGTTTCCGCAAAGAAACATATATCGACCGGTTATTACTTGAAATGGTTGCCTTTTCAATTATTCTGGCTGTAAGATATTTTTAGGGTTCTGTAGTAAATTAGGTACCCTTACATTTTCGCCATGTCCGTCTGTCTGTCTGTCTGTCTGTTCATCTGTCGATCTTTCCGTTCTGTCCATCCGTTGTCTGTCTGTTTGTCTGTCGGTCTGTCTGTCTGTGCGTCCGTCTGTCTGCTCGTTTATTTCTGCAAAGAAACATATTTCGACCGGATATTACTTGAAATGTCTGTCTGTTTGTCTGTCTGTCTGTCTGACGGTCTGTCCGTCTGTCTGTCTGTTCATCTGTCGATCTTTCCGCCCGTCTGTCTGTCTGTCTGTCTGACGGTCTGTCCGTCTGTCTGTCTGTTCATCTGTCGATCTTTCCGTCTGTCTCTCTGTTTGTCTGTTCATCCGTCGATCTTTCTGTCTATCTGTCTGTGGGTCTGTCTATCTGTATGTCTGTATATCTGTCTGTCTGTTCATCTGTCCATCCGTCTGTTTGTCTATCTGTCTGTGTGTTTGTATGTCTGTTTGTCTGTCGGTTTGTATGTCTGTCCGTCCGTCTGTTAAACCGTTTATTTCTGCAAAGAAACATATTTCAACCGGATATTATTTAAAATTGTTGCCTTTTCAATTATTCTGGCTGTAAGTACTTTTACGGTTCTGTAGTAAATTAGGAACCCTTACATTTTCGCCATGTCCGTCTGTCTGTCTGTATGACTGTCTGTCTGTCTGTCTGTTCATCTGTCTATCCGTTGTCTGTCTGTTTGTCTGTCGGTCTGTCTGTCTGTCTGTCCGTCTGTCTGTCTGCCCGTTTATTTCTGCAAAGAAACATATTTCGACCGGATATTATTTAAAATTGTTGCCTTTTCAATTATTCTGGCCGTAAGTACTTTTTACGGTTCTGTAGTAAATTAGGAACCCTTACATTTTCGCCATGTCCGTCTGTCTGTATGTCTGTCTGTTCATCTGTCTATCCGTTGTCTGTCTGTTTGTCTGTCGGTCTGTCTGTCTGTCTGTCCGTCCGTCTGTCTGCCCGTTTATTTCTGCAAAGAAACATATTTCGACCGGATATTATTTAAAATTGTTGCCTTTTCAATTATTCTGGCTGTAAGTACTTTTTACGGTTCTATAGTAAATTAGGAACCCTTACATTTTCGCCATGTCCGTCTGTCTGTCTGTATGTCTGTCTGTCTGTCTGTTCATCTGTCTATCCGTTGTCTGTCTGTTTGTCTGTCGGTCTGTCTGTCTGTCTGTCCGTCCGTCTGTCTGCCCGTTTATTTCTGCAAAGAAACATATTTCGACCGGATATTATTTGATATGTCTGTCTGTCTGTATGTATGTCTGTCTATTCATCTGTTCATCCCTCTGTCTGTCTGTCTGTCTGTCTGTCTATCTGATGGTCTGTCCATCTGTCTGTCGGTTCATCTGTCGATCTTTCCGTCCGTCTGTCTGTCTGCCTGTCTGACGGTCTGTCCGTCTGTCTGTCTGTTCATCTGTCGATCTTTCCGTCCGTCTGTCTGTCTGTCCGTCTGTCTGTCTGTTCATCTGTCGATCTTTCCGTCTGTCTGTCTGTTTGTCTGTTCATCCGTCGATCTTTCTGTCTATCCGTCTATGTGTCTGTCTGTATGTCTGTCTGTATGTCTGTCTGTCTGTTCATCTGTCCATCCGTCTGTTTGTCTATCTGTCTGTCTGTCTGTCTGTGTGTTTGTATGTCTCTTTGTCTGTCGGTCTGTATGTCTGTCCGTCCGTCTTTCCAACCGTTTATTTCTGCAAAGAAATAGAAACATAAAGAAACATATTTCGACCGGATATTATTTAAAATGGTTGCCTTTTCAATTATTCTGGCTGTAATTACTTTTTACGGTTCTGTAGTAAATTAGGAACCCTTACATTTTCGCAATCTCCGTCTGTCTGTCTGTCTGTCTGACGGTCTGCCGTCTGTCTGTTCATCTGTCAATCTTTCTGTCTGTCTGTCTGTCTGTCTGTCTGTCTGTTCATCTGTCGATCCGTTGTCTGTCTGTTTGTTTGTCTGTCGGTCTGTATGTCTGTCCGTCCGTCTGTCTGCCCGTTTATTTCTGCAAAGAAACATATTTGGACCGGATATTACTTGAAATGATTGCCTTTTCAATTATTCTGGGTGTAAGTACTTTTTATGGTTCCGTAGTAAATTAGGAACCCTTACAATTTCGTCATGTCAGTCTGTCTGTCTGTTCGTCCGTCCGTCTGACTGTCTATCTATCTGTTGGTTAGTCCTTCTTTCCATCCATCTATTCTTGGATCCGTCTAGAAATAGCGTCTAGAATATTCTTAACAAACACAAAAAAAAACTGTCCAGTAACAAAAAATAAAAATAAATTATGCGTTATTTCCGCAATTGTGATTAAGAACTCTGTTAATAACATTTTAGAATTCAAATTTAAACGAGCTTTTTTGTTACTGGCTGTGAAAGCGTTAACACTTTTTTCGTTAAAAAAAAATTGTTATGTTCGGGCATAGTTCAAATAAAAAAATAAAAAACCCTTATAGTTTCGCCATGTCCGTCTGTCTGTCCGTTAGTCCGTCTGTCTATCCGTCAGCATACTCTTCTTAGCATGGTGCTAGAGTGTGTCAGCGCTCTATCACTCTTCATCTATCGTTTCGTGCGGTAGTCCGTCTGTCTCTCCGCCCATTGCTTAGATCAGTGACCATTTGCAATTAGTTGTAGGTATACATATTAGTTAAGCCGACAAACTCGAATAATAAATATCCAAAAAAAAACTATTGGGGTTCCTCCCCTACACGTGAATACAATGTGGGGTATCCGTGAATAGGTATTTCAAAAAGAGTATAGGTTTTTTCCAAATCCACTATTTCGAAAAATATTTAAAATATCTTACATATTTGGCTTAAGGCATGCTGATAGATAATTCTAATTATCCTGAACATAATTGGTCTAGCCAGTTTCGACCAACTACGGAACGCTAATACTGAGCATGGATCGACATGCACTTGGCCGGTTTTTTTCCTCATGCGTTATTTTTAGGGTTTCGTAGTAAACAAAAACCCTTATAGTTAAGCCATGTCCGTCTGTCTGTCCGCAGCATAGCTCAGTGGCCGTTAGTACTAGAATTTGGTATACATATTAATTATGCTAACAAAGTGGTAGAATAAAAACTTTGGTGGGCTGTGGGTTTAAAAATAAAACCATTTCGAACGTAATCGGCCCAGCCGTTTTCGAATAACTACGGAACCCTATACTGAGCATGGCCCGACATGGTCTTGGCCGGTTTTTTGATATTGTATTCTCGCCATTTTCCGCAACTCGACATCTAACGTGCCTATTTTGCGTGATCCCAACGCTGGCCAAATATTTTGCTGCCGCAATATTATAATTACAAGGTTGTATGTTACATTTTTTCATAGTACCGTGAAACTAAGTAGTCAACATTGCCCGCTTTTTTCGGAAATCCTAAAATATCTCAAAAAAATATATGAAACCTTGAAGTTTTTTCTGCTCAGCATGTGCACTGTGATCGTACGAATCGGCTCACATGAAGAAATAATTTTTAGATCATCATTTAGATCAGGTTTTTGTCGTTTTAAGGTGCGTGCAAACCAAAAAAGCATTCGCTGTTCTATCCCCCGCTCTACGAAATCAACCAATCACGTTTTGTGTAACGTTCGAATTTCGTAGAGTGGGAGGTTAGAATAGCGAATGTTCTTTTGGTCTGAATTCACCTATAGAAGGCTAGCAAAGTAATCTCGTTCTTGACCAACATTGCCCACCTCAATTTAGTGCTTAAAAATAGCTCGTATGACAATAATACTACGATCACAGAAGGTTTTTGGGCAATTCTACCATTTCATGTTTATAACTCAGGGATAAGTATAAACAATTTTGAGTAAATTGGTTGGGCAATGTTACCTACCCGTTTTCGCTCTTTTTCATACAAGGTCCACTAACGCAATTCGCAAATGCTAGGGTTGTCACTTTTAAGTAGATATCTTAACTAAAGACGTTTAACTTTTGTTCAAAGTATTAATATACTAGTGAAGTAAAACAGTCCAAAATGTATTATTTGTTTTAATGCAATAATAATAAAACCGTTTTTTGAATGGGAATCAAGATAATATTATATTGATATAAATATCAGCCCACTAACGAAGCAGCAGACAACGAAACTGACAATTGAGAGTATAGTTATTGGTTCTGAACATTTTGTACACGTAAAATAAAATAACGGAGTTATAAAAACGTAATTTACTGAAAAAAACATTACCCTCCGCTATTTTCATAAAGTGGTAAAACTTGAAAGTGACAACTGTAGGCTATTTTTCATGATGGGCAATGTTTTCAATGTCCGTTTGCTAAAGTACTGGATCAAATTGCCCAAAGCCATAACTTATTGTCTGATTAGCTTTTTCCAATAAAACTACTATCAATGTAATCTACTGTTGTCATTTTATTACAGGTCATGAGTTTTTTTTCATTTAATACCACCCTGTTTTGAGAAATTTATGTCTATATTTTGCCAAGATTTTGCCCGCCAAATAACCAACCTCATTCAAGAAGCTCTAGCAAACAACTAGATGAAGATAGACGCAAAAGTCATACTTGGTGTTGCTTCTCACATAATCTATTTTATACTAAAAATAGTTAGGCCGCCATAAGAATGTAATTTTTTTCTATAATAACCAATTTATTTAAAATTCAAGTTTTGGGCAATGTTTCCCCTGGAGGCAAAGTGGGCTAATTTTACGGTAGTAATTCTATGTGTATTTAGCTATATTTTACTGAAACCTGTATCTTAATACCTATAGTCAACTAATAGTCTAAAATTCACGATTTTACATGGTTCTATGTTATGGTCATATAACTTACAAGGGCAATAAGGTTCTATGTTTGTTTGATTGATATTATTGTAAGTAGTTATATCATATACAAAATGTACTTAATATTTATAGTCATATACATTGAATTTAGGCTGTGTGGTGCGGCAGTAACAATATATTTGCCACCTACCAAGTTGGAGAACTTTTCCGATGGGTGTTATAAGAGTCGACTAAGGGACGGTACTACGCTGATCCAATTATTTGAGATGGAGGCAGGGTAGCAGCCTCATCATAATGGACACATTACTGCAATCACCAATCCGTTTGCCCAGCGTGGCTATTATGGGCATTATGTCATTTATGTCCTACCTAATGTACCCATACGCATAAATAAAATAATAGAAGAGGCCCACGTCAAGACCACTGTTACTGTATTAGACTGATGATGTGATATTGAATTTAATAAGAAGGTATCCTTTTACCACTAAAGTGTATTTATCTCATAAAATCATCTATAGGTACTCATATCCATCAGTATAAGCATAATAATCTTATTATAACATCGATCGACCGATCTTTTTATTAGAGAAACGTGGCCTGCATGCATCGTGTCACTTATATAATGGTGTTTCATACTTAATCGCTCAAATCAAACTAATGAGGTGCCGTGTTCCACAGCCTTAGATACCATGGACCCTTTGATATTAAGACACCTGAATGGATGCCTTGGTATACCAGCATAGAAGAAAGTGGAAGATGCCATGCCAGAGGACCTAACCCGCGTATGTGCCAGCCATCCTGGAACCCTTTGATATAGCAAGAATCCTTTTCCCTTTGAGATAGCAGTGATGAGTATTTGTTGCGTTGCAACCTCAGTGCGCAAAAGTACTCGTTATCATCAGATCAGCTGCGGTCAACTCATATGCTGACTCCAGCGGCAGCGGTGAAACGCTGGAATGTGGAAGACCAAGCTAACCACGAATAAATAAATATTAATATATATAGTCTTTTTCCTTTTTTAGTTTTAGTAGGTACAGTCAACCAATTGGAACCCTAGGCCACTCAGGAACCATGTCAAAGTAACGTCATCAATCAGATTGTAAGACATTTCAAACGGCTTTTCATTTTGACATGGTTCTAGAGTGGCCTAGGGTTCCAATTGGTCGAGTGTACACACGCCAACCCAGTTAACTCTATCAAAGATTTCGATTCTGGACCGTGTACGTGTTTCACTTAGTCGATTAGACCAAACTTTGATTCGAAATATAACGCTTATTTTCGAATAGTCATGTCAAATCTTCATAGTACTTTAGCACTACATACATATCATATATATCTGAGAGAAAGCGTTATTCTTCGAATAAAAGTTTGGTGAAACGCAGCCTTAGTTTTATTTTCAGTGACGTCTCAATTGTTTTTTCTTAAAATCTTGAATTGGTCCCGATCTGTCTTTGTCACCCATTCTTGATTCGTCATTTTAACTGGGGTCAACTATATCAACTTTGGTAATTTGTTGTATTGTCTATTTCATATTGCTCATTTAAGCCTTCGTCAACATCTTCTTTGGGTGTGTTGCTCTAACTACTATCTTGCTATACTATATGCTAACTATAAAAAATTAGTGACACAACAGAACGGCATCAATTTAAGAACTTGACATACGACGACTGAGAGTACAGTTCGTGAAATATAAATTGGTAACTTTCTACCTACATTATAGTAAAAATAAACGTTCAATTTATATTTCTCGAACTATACTGTACGCTTAGCACATGATTGCTATGTCAGTATGTTATCGCTACATGTATAGATTTTCTATCTTTTACCAACAATATGAATAAAAGGGAGATGGATAATCTATCTCGCGGCGACATATTGTCGCACTGATCCTGTGCTAAGTTTACTGAGACGAACCATGACGATACCGCTGTCAATACAATTTTTACCTCATCATAACACTAACCTTTTCAATGCCACGGCAAAAACAGCAGCTGTCACTCCATCCAAGCCACCAAAGTGTCACAAAGGAATTTGTCAAAAACTATAAGCAAGTGCGACTAGGTCTCTATTGATCTGTGACTTGTATATCGGTCTTTGGCGTTGAAACAGTGTTACCAACATAACCGTTATCGCCGTCCACAAGGTTTCAATTAGATTGGACAATGACTGATATATTGGTAGGTACTGATTAACAAGAGAGTTTCAACGCCAAAGACTATTTGTAAGTCACCATCCACAAAATAATATGTAACTATGCACGTGCGTAAAGTTCAAATTTAGCTTTTATAGTTTTACGTGGCGTTGAAAAGGTTGAAGCAAGTCACCAGTCTCACGACTCACCAGTCAGCTATTTGGAATATAGTTGATTTTTGTGGTAAAACATGTTTGTTTATGGGTGTCTGCAAATGACTTTGCATTTATTCGTAACTCTTACACGCATCCAGTCTAATTGCCTTATTCATAAAACATCAAGACACATTAGTTAACTGTGTTGGCGATGAAATGATTATATGAACAGGTTGTGTAGCCAATATGCCAATCGCTAACATTCAGTCGCGAACGAAACTCAACTGTCTTCGTCACACCAATAAGAAAGAGTGACAGAGAGAAAACTACGATACACTACCTGCTCAGCGTAGCGTAGCGATTGGCACCAAAGAGAATAAAATCACTACGTTTTAAGAGACGGCACTCTCGAACAAGCCTAAAACCAAATTATGAAAGTATTTTGTGCCAACGTACACAATACAATGTCAATACTACCAACTTAAAAAAGCAACACTAGAGCTCGACACTCACTACACTTACTGTTTATCGATATCGATAAAAGTGCAATAATTTTGCTGCACCTACCGCAATACTGAATTTATATTACCATAGAATAATGAAAGGGTAAAATAAAATAAGGCTATAACACAATATTTATCATTATTGATTTATTTAATATAACACAAAAATATTTTTATTGTATAGGTATTTTTATTTCATTTTCTTAGTAGGTTATGGGCCCAATCGTAAATATTATACTATGGAGTGGCGATTTTGTTTTTCAGGAGTCTAAGCAATGTAACCACTTAGATATACAATGGGTTGATTTTCAATTCCTGTTAAATCTATTTCGAATTGCTTCTCAAAATCGTTTTCGTGAATTAAAAGTCTCTCTTCTGTATTCGTTCTCCGTCCTATCCTCTTCTTCGATAATATACATCTGAAATAAAGCGATTATCGATAAATTTTGTTGCACTCTATTTGTGCATTAGCTTGCCTTATTTAGACGTTTGCCATTTAAATTATTTCTTATTTCATTAGTAACTGTTATCGTTTGCAGTTAAAGATTATATATTCAATTATGAAATGGAAAAATAATTTGCTACTAATATAAAATAATTTGATACTGACCTGCCTGGATCAAGAGGAAATGTTGGCAAAAATACGCCAGAAGTTCGTTTTAATCCACGCCGAACACCACACACTTCACATTTCCATATTGATTTGCCCCCCATTTAGACCCAACACTTAAATATTTTGTATAAAACACAATAAAAACATGAACCCGGAATCCGCTTTCACAATAAACAATTATGACGGTACGTTTCTGACACTGACGTTTTACCTATTTGGGTGGTAAATAAAAGTATAATACGTCTAAGTTTGAAGGCCAGTATGATTATGTGCTAATAAAATGCAACAGTAGGCATTTTAATTCTATAAGATTATTTTTATATCTCAATGTTGGTACCAAATGCTTTCATAATTTACCATAGTATGAAGTGTCGAGGGGCTGATTGGCACGTTAGCTAACATAGCTACGGACTCAGATCTATCGACCTCTTTTGAAAAGCAAGTTCAGTTTCTCAAAAGAGGTTGGTGACAGATTGCAAATTCTGAATTAACAAGCAACTCGCAGCTACGCGTCTTTTTTCAATTGTATAGATTAAAAAGAGAAGTGTGGCGGCAAGTTGATGTTAAACACAAGATATGCTAGCCTTGCTATAGGAATTAACGTGACTGTAATCATAACATTACCTCCTGATAACAGTAGGTAAGGATATTTTTTCGCCGCCAACGAATTGATATAACTGATAAAATATATGTTCGTTTAACACTACGAAGCTGATACTTACTTTGTTGAGTTAGTTGTTTACATGCAATTTGTTGCTTGGCGTGTGTTGCTCGCTTTTATTTTTTGACGTGGCGGTGAAAAGGTGAACGAAAAGGTGCCACTTTGTCACTTAAATTGATGGCTTTTCCTTTTGACATAGGATTTAAAACAAATTGGCAGATTGTAGTGTATTGCGTCCTTTTTCCTTAACTACGTTCGGTTATGCGTTTAAATTTGGAACAGATTTTAAATTTCTAGTGGGTCTCTATTCCAGTATCCATAAATATTAAAATAGTAAACGACACGAAACGTCATTTCAATACGTTTTCCTTATACAAACCATACGACATTCAATCTCGATTAATCGGAGAATAGGCACCACATGTGATTGTCTATTTGTTCAAATCAATTTTGACAGGAAAACCACTATTATTCCGTTCCCAAGAACACTAAACGTAGCGTTCGCGGCCAAAAACGTTTGAAAGAACATTAACCGTAACGGAAACTTTATAAGAAGAACATGACATGACAGTTCATCTCTTACAACAGAATTAGGAAAACCGTTATTATTCCGTTCGTTGAGAACAGAATCGGCCATTAAGCGTTCCGTCAAAGAACATTAAGAAGTATCGGTTAATGAGAACAAAAACTTTATGATTATGGTTTGGGGTTGACGTATGGTAACGGTTTGAAAATAATAACGGTTTCCGATCCCTGTTCTAAACTAAACCTAGAACAAATGACACGAGGCTCAAAATTACAATTCATGTACATAGATTAAATCTAACTAATCTACTTAACGCATAACTTGTGGCATTATACCGTGGATGCTGGCGGCATTTCCTCGCTATCGCAATACTGACGGGTTGTGCGAGGAAGTCGCCAGCTCTTCGATCTTTAGTTACGTCTTAAATTTCCATATTTGGCATGGAATCGAGTCGCCTTTGAGTTTTTATAATGTGCGAAGACCTTAAAGTTGTCAATAGTAGATTGTGTCACAAGGGATCAAAATGGTATATTTCCAGCGTGGGCGTATATTGAATCCTGAGTGTAATGAAGGATTCAAGCGTTAACGGCCAAGACGAAATAATTTTGATACCGTGCGACACATACTGCTTTTCACACCACGTATGAGAAAAATAAAAGATATATCACATATTTCATATTTATGCAAATAATCGATTCTGAAGAAATTTTTATCAATTATGAACGTACTGTTTATTTTCATGTTTCATTGTAATTTTTTAGGCTGGCAATAGAAAGTCCTTGAACAGAAAAGTGCCACTTTGATCCCTCCTAGCAGGGAAGGAACGACCCGTATTCGAATAGGTGGTGTGAAAAGCAATTTTCCTATCTATCACATCAGCAAAATTTCGTCTAGGCTACTGGGAAATTTTGGATTCAGCGGGGTCAAATTAGCTTGCCCTCATCGGTAGATAACATGACTTGCCAGCCGTATCAAGGAGCTCTCCTTGATACGATTTTAATCATTTGTGAACCAGACTAATTAATACAAACTACTTAGAGGTAAAGGGTTACTTCCTGATACAAAAATATGACGTTAAATTACGGCTTATCATATGATGAAGGGTCCACGGAAAGAACATGTCTAGTCAATTCAAATTACAGAAGGGAAAACCACCTTACTTTTAACAGAATAATGTGAATTTGCCCTGATTTTTTAGGCAAACTTTGGACAAATTGGACATGTTTTGTCCGTGGACCCTTCATAATTATACCTACCGTTGCGGTATGGCATCTCGGCTAGGCCTCTTGGCAAGCCGAATGTTAGTGGAAGCCAGTTTATAAGTAATTACTACTAAA
>JALPQI010008391.1:0-41993 GCA_025490895.1 Thaumatotibia leucotreta | reverse complement strand
TTCTACATAGCTCTAGCGACTCCTTTTCAAAGAAATTAACGTTCAATGCATTAGGAATGTCATCCAAAAGCGAAAACCAACAAAAACTCCATTCATCCTATCGCTTAGGCCCCAAGACCCTGTAACCATCATGGTTTAGTCAGTACCCGGTAGTTTTACACTGACCTTAGGCCTTGAAATATTGCGGGAACTCGTTGGAGATGGCCCTTACCAGGGCCTGGTCGTCCCGGCTGGAGTCTCCCTCTTCGCAGAAGATCCTGGCGAAGCAGCGGAGCAAGTCGTCGCGGCGATGTAAGTGGGATCCGTAGTCGGTGTTGCGGATTATGCCTTGTAGGATTTTGAGGTATTCTTGACGGCGCTGAAACAAGTAAATTAATGAGTTACGGGGAACTTGATAGTTGAAAAGGAAAGCATTTCGTACTATATTTAAGGTGTTACTTTGGCCTAAGGACTGTATTTAATGCTTTTCAGAAAACAATTCAAGGACATAAAATTAAATAAAGTAGCTTGAGGTACAGATGACAGAAATGGCAATATTGACGTCATCGATTAACATGTGAGACAACGTTAACTGTCTCGTTAGATCTTACGTCACCACCAAGGTAGTTTAAAAGGTCATACAAGCAAAAAGGAGCCCTAAGGTCCTAGAATATTGTACAATTTGAGGAGAATTTATTTTTGCGACAAGTGAGGATCTTGTATGACTAAACTCACTGCTGGAGTTTTTGTAAATATCTCGGCACGGGGTACTTCAAAATGGAGTTATACCTAAAGTACCGGTATCACACATACCTGCACCAATATTACAGTGTTCTATGTAACATTTTCGGGGTGATTAAATCTCGGCTTAGTATCAATGTGACAATGATCTAATTTCAAGCTTATAAAAGTGCAATATTGAGGACAGAGACATGTGATATGTATTATTATATGTATATGCAGATTTAGCACAGCAAGTCGTCTGTTTGTATTATACAAGCTGGCCCTAAAAATAAGTGCATTCCCGTCACCAATGAGGGTTTAGGACGCCGAGTACGCTCCTAGAGGATTTTTTGTAAATTTGTTAGTTAGTAAGAGGTAAGTAAAAGTAGTAGCGCCTACATCTAGTAATACTTTAGGATCTCAAAATTTTATCAATACATCTGATCAGTCCCAGTCTCCAATCCCAAAACCTTACAGGTAACAGGAATGCACTTATTTATTAGCCACTTTGAATATTATTGTATTGAAACCATTTACCGTTTCTCCCGGCGACAGATCCGCCAGCTGCCTCACTATGATGTCGATGGCGACTTTGACGTCATTAGTGTAGAAGTGCTCGGCGGTTTTCTTGCGCGAGAACAGGTCGATCACGAGCTTCAGTACGGAGTGCGCCGGCGCCGGTTCGTGGTCGAAAATGTGGACTGGGTCGTCTGGTAACAAGAATAATACTTGAAAATTTCTTTCATCTCATAATGACTTAGGGGAAAGTTGAAATTGATCAAGATGATACTTTTTTAAGCTTTGGTATATCGTCGGGGATAGTGCAATACCGCGTAACTAACAAATTCAATTAGGGTCAATTTGAGTGTCAATTGTTTGATATTTGAACTCTACCTGCTTTGGTAGTTAAGCGGTATTGCACTATCCTCGACGATATCACACTACGCTTAAATATTAACTACACGAAACCATACTATACCATCTAAGAGGGGCAGTTTTTCTCTGTAAGTTTATTTCATTTTACAATATTCGCTGAACTATACTTACACATTTTAAAATATTTAGTAAAACTTACTGACGTAATTTAACCCAAGATTTCTGGACATTTTTCAACCCATTAAGAGCGGATTCGATCTAGAACAAGTCGAATGCCGACATCTCAACGAATTTTCGACTTAACCCTCTGCCAATGAGGTGAGGTTCCACAGACCCTTTATGATATTGATAGTACCGTACTATTCATCCTAGCCGTTTTCGGCCAAGGCGACTGCTTTCTGTTGCTAAGAGCGTCGCTGATGAGCTCTTTGGTGGCCGACATAGCCGATTTTCGCAACGAATGTGCGACCATACTCGCTCCAATGCAATTATAATAAATGGCCACATACGATCTAGCCTTCAGCTCATCGTACTTAGCTTCGTCGTATTGAAGCTAGGCTTCAATAACAGTTGAAAATAAGATACATGAGTGACAGTGGTAGAGGGTAAATTATGCGAGTTACCCGCATTATATAATTATAATGAGGGTTTTCTCGAAAACGTATGCCACTAGTTGGGGCCACATAGCCGTAAGGTCCCGCTAAGAAACACAATTATCTAGCTCCAAATAAAAACGCACTAGAAGGTTTTTTTTTTATTATTTTATTAACACATACAAAACATTTAAACACGAAACTACAGGCGCTTTGAGAATTTAGACAAGTTTCTGGACCTGACACCTCAGTGCTGCCGCCCTGGTGAACGTCATTTCAGAAAACCCTCAAAATTATTATTATCTCTATTTAAAATGTTACATATTTGGAGAACCAACGGCTAAGAAAACAATAATAAAAGTAAACTGGATACAGGATTTTACACGATTGATGATGGGCAGCAGCGTCATCATAGTGGATACACTACTGCGATCGCCAATCCGCTTGCCCAGCGTGGCGATTATGGGCATTTACCTCCTAATTCGTCTACACGCATAGTTAATAGGAGAGACCTACGTCCAGCAGTGGATTAACATAGGCTGATGATGATGATGATGATGGATACAGGAAGCCAATTATAGGGACTCGAAGTATCGCATGATACTTCGAGTCCCTATAATTGGTATTGTAGTAATATTTCCTTCGGTTACTGCGAGGATTACACATGAAATAAAACTATGAAAACGGATAAACTCGCGTATATTAACAAATTTTAACTTCATTCCGACCTTTCGAACACTTCGTCGTTTCGTCGGAATGAAGTTAAAATTAGTTAATATACGCGAGTTTATCCGTTTTCATAGTTTTATTTCATGATATTGTAGTTTACAAATATTTACTACATTACATATTATTACATACCTTCACGGTTAAGCAACAGCAGCACCTTCTCACAGAAAGTCTTAGCGTTATCCCTATTCTCCAACGCAGTCAGCAACAAGTTGTCGGCAACAGTGTCGAACTGCAGATTGTATGCCAGCAGCAGAGTCAGGAACAGGTCCGGTATCTGTTCGTCCACGTCCGTCTCTGGAGGATTCTCGATCACACCAAGGATTTCTATGTGGATTTGTATGAGACACGTCCCATAAGTGCATACAGTTGAGACATACCTCATTTTAAAGCTCTTAACTAGGACATTATTTTATTTTAACTCTATCATACCTTCACGGTTAAGCAACAGCAGCACCTTCTCACAGAACGTCTTAGCGTTATCCCTATTCTCCAACGCTGTCAGCAACAAGTTGTCGGCAACAGTGTCGAACTGCAGATTGTATGCCAACAGCAGAGTCAGGAACAGGTCCGGTATCTGTTCGTCCACGTCCGTCTCAGGAGGATTCTCGATGAGCTCGAGGAGAAATTCAGCGAATTCCACACCAAGGATTTCTGTGAATAGAAAATTATGTATATTATTAAAAGCTGTTCAAAATTTCCTTTGCAAGAATACTCTCTTCGAGAAACAAAAAATAAAATGCAAACATGGTTCAAGTCTCTTCATTATGAGGACATAGAGAAGTTACTGAGAGTTGTACAGTGAATGTAAGCATTTGTTCAACATGTACACACTACACACGTATAGACACACACACATAGACACCAGCACATACACACATACACATATGTACCTACACAAATTACTCAAATCTTCATTTATTCATATATATTGATAAGTTACTTTAAGTATCTTTTCCGAATTTTGGTTACCTGCAGTACAGGCTTTGCCTAGTGCAGGAACCAGGCTAACTATTGTTGTGAACCTATACCATTATATGTCTTATTTCTGAAGCTCTATGGAAGTAAAATCACGATTAACAGAGAATATGTAATATGAATGTGTAGACTTTTGAGTCTAAACTAATGCGCAACAGCAAGTTTAGTTCGATCGATAATACTCGTTCGTTGTTGACTGTTTTCACAGTCTTAAAGATAGCGCGTTCTGCTCGTAAATCTGTCCTGATAATTGTAGTTTGTTAGTTGATTAAGTTTTTCAGTTGGGCTGTTCCAAATTTGTACGAGAGACTTAACATGCCTCTATCCTTTCTACAGTACGATTATTTAGACATTTTGTAGCTGTTAACAAGTTCAAAATGTATGAAAAAAAACGTGGTAAAACTCACCACTATTTTCATAAATTTTGAACATGTAGGGATAATATGCATACCAAAGCAAAGGATTGACAGTCTTAAGAAAAAAAAAAAAACAAATAAAGTTTCAACTCGGTCTTTTACTGAACAAAGCCGTGACTATCGCGTGCTATCTCGCGCGGGTTGTCGCGCATGTCGCGTGCTATCTCGGGCGCCAGTCGCGACAGTCGTACGCCTGTAGTCTACACTAGTACATGTCTACACTCACCGAAGTGCGTGACGGGCAGCTTGTCGGCCATGGACAGCACCATAGACAGCAGCAGCGCGGAGTGCGACAGGCGGCTGACGGCGCGCGGGTTGTCGCGCATGTCGCGTGTATTGAATATTGAAATTTGATATTGGCTGAATACAAGTTCTATCTTGTCTATGCAATGACAGCGATTTGAATTGTGTTTACTAGCTAGTTCCATGTATACAAATATAGTTCAGTTGTTCGGTTGTCACCCTTGAGAGCACTTGCACGGTTTACTTACCGGTGTTTTCACCAAATATACATTTGTTTGTGAGAAGTGTTTTCTTATTATACCTATTCGTTTTTGTGCTAGCTTCATGTGCGTGCTATCTCGGGCGCCAGTCGCGACAGTCGTACGTCTGTAGTGTACACTAGTACATGTCTACACTCACCGAAGTGCGTGACGGGCAGCTTGTCGGCCATGGACAGCACCATAGACAGCAGCAGCGCGGAGTGCGACAGGCGGCTGACGGCGCGCGGGTTGTCGCGCATGTCGCGTGCTATCTCGGGCGCCAGTCGCGACAGTCGTACGCCTGTAGTCTACACTAGTACATGTCTACACTCACCGAAGTGCGTGACGGGCAGCTTGTCGGCCATGGACAGCACCATAGACAGCAGCAGCGCGGAGTGCGACAGGCGGCTGACGGCGCGCGGGTTGTCGCGCATGTCGCGTGCTATCTCGGGCGCCAGTCGCGACAGTCGTACGCCTGTAGTCTACACTAGTACATGTCTACACTCACCGAAGTGCGTGACGGGCAGCTTGTCGGCCATGGACAGCACCATAGACAGCAGCAGCGCGGAGTGCGACAGGCGGCTGACGGCGCGCGGGTTGTCGCGCATGTCGCGTGCTATCTCGGGCGCCAGTCGCGACAGTCGTACGCCTGTAGTCTACACTAGTACATGTCTACACTCACCGAAGTGCGTGACGGGCAGCTTGTCGGCCATGGACAGCACCATAGACAGCAGCAGCGCGGAGTGCGACAGGCGGCTGACGGCGCGCGGGTTGTCGCGCATGTCGCGTGCTATCTCGGGCGCCAGTCGCGACAGTCGTACGCCTGTAGTCTACACTAGTACATGTCTACACTCACCGAAGTGCGTGACGGGCAGCTTGTCGGCCATGGACAGCACCATAGACAGCAGCAGCGCGGAGTGCGACAGGCGGCTGACGGCGCGCGGGTTGTCGCGCATGTCGCGTGCTATCTCGGGCGCCAGTCGCGACAGTCGTACGCCTGTAGTCTACACTAGTACATGTCTACACTCACCGAAGTGCGTGACGGGCAGCTTGTCGGCCATGGACAGCACCATAGACAGCAGCAGCGCGGAGTGCGACAGGCGGCTGACGGCGCGCGGGTTGTCGCGCATGTCGCGTGCTATCTCGGGCGCCAGTCGCGACAGTCGTACGCCTGTAGTCTACACTAGTACATGTCTACACTCACCGAAGTGCGTGACGGGCAGCTTGTCGGCCATGGACAGCACCATAGACAGCAGCAGCGCGGAGTGCGACAGGCGGCTGACGGCGCGCGGGTTGTCGCGCATGTCGCGTGCTATCTCGGGCGCCAGTCGCGACAGTCGTACGCCTGTAGTCTACACTAGTACATGTCTACACTCACCGAAGTGCGTGACGGGCAGCTTGTCGGCCATGGACAGCACCATAGACAGCAGCAGCGCGGAGTGCGACAGGCGGCTGACGGCGCGCGGGTTGTCGCGCATGTCGCGTGCTATCTCGGGCGCCAGCTGAGACAGCGCTAGCGTTGCCAGCGCCGTGCGCTCCAAGCCGCACATCACGCCGAAGGCCTGATATAGAGAACCATTTTTATACTGTAGTTTTGTACCTACATATGGTACTTACAAGTAAAAAACCTGAACAGTACCTGTCAATCCTATAATTAGATTAGAAACGCTTAGAGACAAATCAGTAGGTATCTAAGATTTCTCCTGCCTATGTCAGCTGTATTGCCAAAAACGGCATTCGTCTACAACATTGCTAAAGCAATACGGGATACACCGAATCTCCCAAAATTCGATTTCGCTTGAATAAATGCTATCGAGTGACGCAATGATTTTTGTCATCGCTGGGCGTTCAAAAGGTTATTTTATTTGTTATTTGGCTTTCTTACATGGCGACCGTGACAGTTGAGCGAACTATCTCACTGAACATAATTAATATACCTAGTTGTGAACAGGGATTGCTGAAACTGAATCCACTGTATACTACCACTATTATTACATGGGTCAAAATTCTTTTCGTTGTCTTATTTTGTGTCCCTAAAATCGTAACGCAGTGGTGATTTTTGTATGAGATGATGTTTTGTTTTCAATTTCTCATGTATGGATTAAAAGCTAGCGTGAAAAAGAAATACAAGTGCACCGGTTTTATTTTAAATACTGAGTCGAAACAGCATCTAACAGCGTGACAGAGTGGTATGAAACAAGACAACGAACAGAATTTTGACCCCCTATGAGAAGGTAGCCGATTATAATATGTTTGGAAGCGTTAAAAACTGTTCTCACATGAATGGATTTTTTTTTGTTAGTAGAAAATTATACCTGCAGTAGGAGTTGTCTCAGCGGCCATCTTGTCTCCATCTGGTAGTACTGGACTAGAGTCGACACGTATGCGTAACGGTGGCTGCTCAGCACGTGTTGCGATATATTCACATCCGCATTGGACTGAAACAAACATAATATCAATGAATTGACGATTCATCTTCACATGACGTTCTATCAACATTAACATTACATTCGTTAAGTTTTGCGTAAAAGCACAACCACAGAATTAGATTTGGATAGAAGAAACAAGTTCATTCATTTGTATGGCGGCCGAGCGTGTCAGATTTTGTACTGAAGTTGTTACTTGCCTATGATTTTAAATATGTTTCAGGCCCTTGAGTATTCATATTTTTTTGTGTTGTTGCAATTCATATTACTTAAGGAGGCATAATTAATGTTGTTGTTCACTTCAACTTACAAAATTTGACGCCCGAAAGCTGCAAGTGCGATTAAAGACGGACAACTCAGTGGATTTCACTGAGTTCATTTGACACGCTAAGTAGATACGTTTGCTTGATCTAGGGTATATATGACATCTGTGAGCACAACGATCAAAACTATATACCAGAATACACAGTAATGTGTCCTTTAATCGGAACTGTAGGTGGAGTATCCACTTGCAATCTTTTTTGCTGCTTGTTGTACCCACATCACAAGCCTTAATTGCGTTTACCGTAGGACCAGGTCGATTTATGTAAGATATCCCATAATATATATTTATTGCAACGCCTTACGCTTTACCATCATTATTTCCTTCAGCGCGTTTATCGCTGTCAGCAAGCGTAACAAACCTAACTCCCTCCCAGTACCCACCATAACAGATATCAGGGTGCTTAGACAAGTTGCCAATCGCTAACGCTTAATCGTCAATCGTAAACGAAAGGCAGCTAGCTATCTTTGTCGCACTAATATGAAAGAGTGACAGAGAGGGAAAACTACGATACACTAATAAGCGTTAGCGATTGGCAACTTGGCTAAACATCCAGTTCTAGCAGCCGCATCTGTATTATCAAGCACTTGGCTGTGTAGCGCCCAAACGCGTTGTTCCGCATTCGACTTTAGAACTGTCAGCAAGCGGAACAAACTACTCACCATAACAGATATCAGTTCGAGCACTGCGTCTGTATATCAAACAGTTCGCCGTGTAGCGCCCAATGTTCTGCATCATTTGTTGCATTCGACAGTGCCTTTAGAACTGCAAGCGGAACAAAAACAACTCACCATTACAGATATCAGTTCAGGCAGCCGCATCTGTATATTAAACAGTTCGCCGAGTAGAGCGCAACCGCGTTGTTCCGCATCATTTGTCGCATTCGACTTTAGAACTGTCAGCAAGCGGAACAAACAACTCACCATAACAGATATCAGTTCGAGCAGCTGCGTCTGTATATTAAACAGTTCACCGTGTGGCGCCCAATCGCGTTGTTCCGCATCATTTGTCGCATTCGACTCTAGAACTGTCGGCAAGCGGAACAAACAACTCACCATAACAGATATCAGTTCGAGCAGCTGCGTCTGTATTTCGAACAGTTCGCCGTGTAGCGCCCAATCGCGTTCTTTCGCATCATTTGTCGCATTCGAGTTTAGAACTGTCAGCAAGCGGAACAAACAACTCACCATAAAAGATATCAGTTCTAGCAGCCGCATCTGTATATCAGACAGTTCGCTGTGTAGCGCCCAACCGCATTGTTCTTCATCATTTGTTGCATTCGACAGCTCCTTTAGAACTGCAAGCGGAACAAAAAAAAACCCACCATAATAGATATCAGTTCGAGCAGCTGCGTCTGTATATCAGACAGTTCGCCGTGTAGCGCCCAAACGCGTTGTTCCGCATCATTTGTCGCATTCAACTTTAAAACTGTCAGCAAGCGGAACAAACAACTCACCATAAAAGATATCAGTTCTAGCAGCCGCATCTGTATATCAGACAGTTCGCCGTGTAGCGCCCAATGTTCAGCATCATTTGTTGCATTCGACAGTGCCTTTAGAACTGCAAGCGGAACAAAAACAACTCACCATTACAGATATCAGTTCGAGCAGCCGCATCTGTATATTAAACAGTTCGCCGTGTAGAGCGCAACCGCATTGTTCCGCATCATTTGTCGCATTCAACTTTAGAACTGTCAGCAAGCGGAACGAACAACTCACCATAACAGATATCAGTTCGAGCAGCTGCGTCTGTATATCATGAGCGTCATCGTGCAAAGCCCAGCCGCGTTGCTGGGCGTCATTCGCCGCCTTCGACAGCGCGTTTAAAGCCGTCAGCATACGCAACGCGTCCGGCGCTGCGTCGATGGCGTTTCGAGGACACGTGATGTTGCTGTTCGCTTCTCGGAGTAGCGCGTCGATTATCGAACGCGCGGCGCCGCCTGGTAGAAACTCCTGGAAACCATTGTGATTGGTTGCTTTGGCTGAAATTTAACCTTAAAGCTTTAAGCCAATGACGTGACGCAAATACTTAGCCAAGTTGCTAATAGCTTAGTAGCGAATCGTAGTTTTCCCTCTCTGTCATTAGTGCGACAAAGACAGTTAGCTGCCTTTGGCTTACGATTGACGATTAAGCGTTAGCGATTGGCAACTTGTCTAAGCACCCAGTGCATTACAATGTCGCCATGTTGATAATTGAATACTTTCACGTCACGTGACCACGTAGCAGAGGGTTAAAGTTATTAGTATTGTTAATAATTTGTAGAAAACGATGACAGAAAAGATTCTTAGATATACCGGGTGTCCCAAAATTATGGGACATGAAGGGAAAGTACCTTAAATATCATAGCCTCGTCCTGCCCAATGTGATTTATAAAGGACATGTAAAATTTTTGGCAAATAATTAATGTATAGCTCGTTTAGGTTGAGGTTACACTCAAAATTATTGATCTTTATGTAAAATGTAGAACAAAAGAAAAGCAACTATATTTTCAAACTCATTAGGTTTAAATTTCAATACCTCAAACTTTATATGACGGGCAGGACGAGGCTATATAGCATATTTCGCTAGAAGACTTTATTTTATTTTGAAAATTAAACAATACTGCATTTAATGCATTTTCTAGGCATCAAAGATACTTTACTAGTAAATTTTTCTTTCGTAATTTTATAAAGTCATTTGAAAGAATGGATAAAAAATAACATTTTTTTCTTAACAAACATAGTATCTAAAACTAAAAGAATAACCAAAAATGATTGCATCAAAATACGAAAAAAAATTGTAAGTAGTTGGTTCGATTTCTGGCTGAAGAAAGTAATTTTTTGAAAAATTTGAATGCAGTTTTAATTGCCTTTCAAAATAAATCATAAAGTCTTCTTTCAGCAAAATATCCTCTCAAGAATATTTAAGGAACTGTCCCTTCATGTCCCATAATCAGGGGACAACCTGTATAGAGTGGTACCATTTTTGATGTCACACAACTGTCCGCAACTAATTTAATGATCTATAATTATAAATATTCAGAGTAACCAGTTTTAGTCCACTTCTTGTATGAGAAAAATCATAAATTTATGTAAAAAGGAAAAAAATATAATTAAAATCACCACCTTCAAATACAATTGAGAAACATATTTTATACAAAAAAAAACTTCAATTTGAAAACATAGTTATTCATGTGTTTTGGTACTTTTACACCAGCTATTTTTTCCAAAGTAGGTTGTGTAAAATGTGACAACTTACTCTTAATGATATGAGGACAGTCTCCACAGCCACCTTAGACATTTCATGACTGAGCTGGGTCTCTTTACGCACAGATTGCACTATGTCATAGATGGCATTTGGTTTGATGCTCTCACTGCTGTCTTGGCTGTCATCCTGATTATCTGTATCAGAGGATAGCTGGATTGAGGAGGTCTTGGTAATGCCCGTTTTCTTGCTATTGTCTTCATTATCTGAAAAATATACAAAAAAAATCACTTCTTCATCATTTTATAATCAAAAGACGTCTTATCCAATAAATAAAGACAAAATTTGAAAGAAAAAAACTGTTTCTATTCCATATCAACACATTTTAACTGGAATTAGACTAAAATAAAAATTAGATTGTGGTAAAATTTTAGATTTATCTATGTATGAATCAGTAAAACTATACGACTGGTTAGATTATGCCATGGCATATCGAGGTATTGTTTTACTCAATGGAATAAAAACAGACTTTAGGATTTTTGTATCACAACTGTTTCTCATTCAATTCTATTTATAATATGGATAACTAGATTGTAATTTGTACTAATAGAAATTTAATCAAAATGGAACACATACTATATTTCCTTAACAAACAAGATAATACAGTAATTAATGTCTTTCATTCATTATCATTATGCACACATAATTTTTATTGAAGAGAGTTCACATACTTAGATCTATCTATAGCATTGTCAATGTGGGCCAGACAAACAATAACTTGTTGAAGATAAGGTGAACAAAGTTATGTTCATTGATATTTCAAGACAAGAACAACAGAGTACTAAGAATTGTATGAAAAAAATAACTTACCAATCACAGACTTTGGAGAAGAGCTGTCTCGTTCCTCACTTATATATTGTTGTGATACAACCGGCCTTAAGTCAAACGATGGGGAAACACCATTTGGTGGAGTGGCATCATCCAGGCGTGGAGGAGGCTTGGGCGCTGGTGGCTTCTTATTCTGTGGCCTTGTTAATACCTGTAGCTGCTTCTTCTTTTCACTTAACCTAGCTATCAACTCCTGCTTCTGCCCCGACATTGCGTTATCTTCATTCAAAGACTTAATACAGTTACTAAGGAACGTAAGAAAGAACTCTGGCTCCACCTAAAAGAGAACACACACTCAATTGTTGATGTAATTGTACTCTAATTACAAAACATAACAGTAACGAATCAGACCTTGACTGTAGCGACGTAATTGGAGGGCACGAAGCCGACTTGGCCTTTTCTATTAACAACATGCCACCAATTCCGCTGTTTCACATTCTGTTGCTGCAGATAGAAAAATTCTCCCTCTGTGAAGCTCAACGTTTTGGCCAACGTCGCTTCGAAGTCGTACAAGGCTTGGAGCATCTCATTGTCTTCTGTAAAACAATTGTATTTATGTATTTCTCAGATTACTGTAATCCACACCCAGCAGGTAATATAATTCGAAAAATAAACAATACTCAAGGCTTACCGAAGCCGTTTTGACTGTCACCCATTGTGACGATTTTTGAATGCCTGCAATAGTTAAATTGTGCTTAAATTTAGTATCTCAGCAGGATTTCTGGCATTATTTTTATTTTGTAAATTTAAATAATGCAACTTCTAAGAACCATCAACAAATCAATTTCATACGCGATTTGACAGCTCCTGGGTTACCATAGAAAAGCAATTTAACTCTGTGTTCAGCTTAGCCTGTATTACACGGCAGCTGACAAGCCTTACTGCCAATTTCAACTAACTATACTCTGTCTAACTAGACAGTAGAAAAAGACGGCAAATTAAAGTTTTATATATGGAATAAACAACCATATCCACCATTTATTTTATTTGCTGGCTTTCTATTCTACTGACAAGCTGGGTCGCGTTTTATAAAGTTACAATTTACAATTTCGCTGTTTGCCTCTCTAACGCACGCACGTATTGGCTAGAAAGAGAGGCAAACAGCGAAATTGTAAATTGTAACTTTATAAAACGCGACACTGGATAGACAAAGTATACACAAAAACTTAAAGAAGTTAATGCACGTTGCTTAGTATTTATCATAGACATTCATGTTTTTAACCGACTTCAAAAAGGAGGAGGTTTACAATTCGTCGAAATCTTTTTTTTTTTTTATGTATGTTCCCCGATTACTCAAAGACGCGTGGACCGATTTAGAAAATTCTTTTTTTGTTTGAAACGGTATACCTTCTAGTTGGTCCCATTGTCACCGAATTCAGATCTGATGATGGGATCCTGGAGAAATCGAGGGAACTCTTCAAATGTTGTAAGCACACATGGCATTTTTCATTTATTTTCGAAGGCTAATCAAGTATTTGCGTCTAGTCATGAACGTCTTAAGTTGGTGATCTGATGATGGAAGGTACAACTCCTTAGCAATTAGGAGTTGGGGGATAATTCTTTAAATATACCATATTTCGTGTATTTTGAAAGCTTTTTGAGTATTTGCCTTTAGGTGGTCATCTTTTCATGTTGGTGAGCTGATGATGGAAGGTACAACTCCTTAGAAATTAGGAGTTGGGGGATAATTCTTTAAATATAACATATGTCATGTATTTTGGAAGCTATTTGAGTATTTGCCTTTAGGTGGTCATAGCCTCATGTTGGTGAGCTGATGATGGAAGGTACAACTCCTTAGCGATTAGGAGTTGGGCAATAATTCTTTAAATACAACATATTTCATGGTTTTTTAAAGCTATACGAGTATTTGCCTTTAGGTGGTCATAGGCTCATGTTGGTGAGCTGATGATGGAAGGTACAACTCCTTAGAGATTAGGAGTTGGGGGATAATTTTTTAAATATAACATATGTCATGTATTTTGGAAGCTATTTGAGTATTTGCCTTTAGGTGGTCATAGCTTCATGTTGGTGAGCTGATGATGAAAGGTATAACTCCTTAACGATTAGGAGTTGGAGGATAATTCTTTGTTTGGAGGATAATATAACAACTGTCATACATTTTCGAGATCTATTCAAGTGTTTGCTTAGTAGTTATGACATGTTGGTAAGCGGTTAGTGATTCTTTAAATAATATAGGCATGCTAAAGGCTGTTACCTATAATCTTTGAAATTATTCATACCCTGTTGATGATACAATGTATATCTCCTTGATAATGGGAATGGAATGGGAATGTTTGTTGTATTCATATAAGTTAGCCAGTTCAGGTATTCTGACCTACTACAGTGCAATACATTCTAATTATAAGTATTTAGAGCATACAAAATAACGATTTTATATAAAATACACAAGGTACTAAAAAGCAAAAAATAAAATATTTTAAAATAAAAATTAAACCGCCTTCAAAAATTCGCCTGATCTAAAAAGTAAAAAATAATCTTAGTTCCTACTGCTTAGGATTTCCTACCCAAACCTTTAAACATTTTACCCTATTCATTGAAATAAAATATTATGGCTAGGTACCCTACAGATTTCTTAGAAGTCGGTGCCAAGCCAAATATGTTCACTTCGCGAGTATAAGTATTTGATAGAGCTTTGTAACTTACTATCACTCCTGTTATGCTTTCAGCAAAATTACTGAGGCAGATCATACTGTTGATAAAAGCATAATCGGAGTACGGGCAGTACAAAGCTCTATCTAATATATAACTATGAACGTACCTATTTGGCTTGGCACCGACTTCTAAGAAATCTGTAGGGTACCTAGCCATAATATTTTATTTCAATGAATAGGGTAAAATGTTTAAAGGTTTGGGTAGGAAATCCTAAGCAGTAGGAACTAAGATTATTTTTTACTTTTTAGATCAGGCGAATTTTTGAAGGCGGTTTAATTTTTATTTTAAAATATTTTATTAAATAAAATCACTCAAATACCTATCAGAGACTAAATTGAAATAGTACATTACGACACAAGTGCGAAAAACATGAAACTCGAAACGAGTGGCGATGTTTTCAAAAATCGACACGAGGTACAAATTTCCTTTTTGCACGTGTCTCGTACGACGTTTCTAGTACAGATGGCCATCCGAAGTTTTGGAGCTGACGTAAAATGAGCCACTTGTCGCACTAGCGCGTAAAAAAGGCACTATCTGTAATAAAAATTATACAGGGGATACACTAGGTTAGAGTAATCTACAGAAAGTTGCCTCTACAGTTAGTTATAACAAATTTTTATTTTCTAGTTTTTGGTGCAATAAAAACCGTTTAACTTAAAACTTTTTTTACTTATTTTATTTTCGAGTTTTTAGTGCAATTGTTAAGTTAATTTCCGATACTATACCGATGTTGTTTGTAATATGTAATACAATTATGCATGCTAAGTAGCGTTTATACTCTCGCGCTTTCTTCACGAATCACGACACATATGTAAACGTACCTAATGGACATTATTTTATGTGTAACGGGAGGCGAATCCCTGCTGAATAGATATTTTTATAAATCCGACACCATTTTTTTAAATTTAATATCTCGATTGACAAATAAAAACCAAAGGCTTGGCGTGGTTAATGTAAGGTTGAATGTCCGAAGTATCTCAAATGGACGTGTTATTCATACAATAAGTACCTTAGATAACAGAGATCTGTCAATAAGGAAAATATCAATCAATTTGGTTTATTGAGAATTTCAAGTTTAAATTTTTATACAAATTGAATTTCGAGACTATAAAATATAAAGTCATTCTCTGAGTCGACCAACCGGAGGACCGCAGATCTGACGGAAAGTCCGACGCGAACCGAGGGCCTAAAAGGATCAATCCATGCAATCAATCAACCGGAGGGCCATAGGCCCGACGGCACTATGGCACGCACTACATGAATCCGAGAGACTCACACTCTCTGTATATCAACTGGAGGACCGAGTGCACGCGTCCTACGCAAACCACCTGCAGTGTTATTCACTAAGGAAACCGCCTTGCTGTCAGCGCTGTGTCAGTGCTGCGGCAGCGTCGAGCCTAAAAATGGTATTCACTAATGTACTTTAAACGACACTAGTGCTCGGCGACGAATGCGGCGTGAGCTGGAACTACATTGCGTCGAAAGTTTGACGTTTAATGTATGAACTTCGTATTCTCTAACGAAAAACAGCGACGAACTCGCCCACAACCTCGCTCACAGCCTCGATTCCTAATGTCAAATCAAACAGCTAGGATTTTAGACAAGGCTGTCTCGACATCGAGCTCGTTGACGAACGCAGCGTCGAATGTGTCAATAAGAGAATAGCATAGCTGCGCTGTCAGTCTATAAACCGGAGGGCCGCAGGCCCGGCAGCTGGCCCTACACGATTCACTCACGCTGTCACTCTATCAGCTGGAGGGCCGCAGGCCCGACGGCTCGCCCTACGCGAACCACTCACGCTGTCACACTATCAGCTGGAGGGCCGCAGGCCCGACGGCTCGCCCTACGCAAACCACTCACGCTGTCACTCTATCAGCTGAAAGGCCGCAGGCCCGACGGCTCGCCTTACGTGAACCACTCACGCTGTCACTCTATCAGCTGGAGGGCCGCAGGCCCGACGGCTCGCTTTACGCGAACCACTCACGCTGTCACTCTATCAGCTGGAGGGCCGCAAGCCCGACTGCTCGCCCTTCGCGATTTACTCACGCCACTCTATCAGCTGGAGGGCCGCAGGCCCAACGGCTCTACCTATACGATCCACTCACGCTGTCACTTTATCAGCTGGAGGGCCGCAGGCCCGACGGCTCGCCCTACGCGAACCACTCACACTGTCACTCTATCAGCTGGAGGGCCGTAGGCCCGACGGCCCACCCTTCGCGAATCACTCACGCTGTCACTCTATCAGCTGGAGGGCCGCAGGCCCGACGGCTCGCCCTTCGCGAACCAATCACGCTGTCACTCTATCAGCTGGAGGGCCGCAGGCCCTACGGCTCGCCCTACGCGAACCACTCACGCTGTCACTCTATCAGCTGGAGGGCCGCAGCCCCACGGCCCGCCCTAAGCGAACCACTCACGCTGTCACTCTATCAGCTGGAGGGCCGTAGGCCCGACGGCTCGCCCTACGCGAACCACTCACGCTGTCACTCTATCAGCTGGAGGGCCGCAGGCACGACGGCTCGCCCTACGCGAACCACTCACGCTGTCACTTTATCAGCTGGAGGGCGGCAGGCCCGACGGCTCGCCCTACGCGAACCACTCACACTGTCGCTCAATCAGCTGGAGGGCCGCAGGCCCGACGGCCCGCCCTACGCGAATCACTCACGCTGTCACTCTATCAGCTGGAGGGCCGCAGGCCCGACGGCTCGCCCTACGCGAACCACTCACGCTGTCACTCTATCAGCTGGAGGGCCGCAGGCCCGACGGCCCGCCCTTCGCGAACCAATCACGCTGTCACTCTATCAGCTGGAGGGCCGCAGGCCCTACGGCTCGCCCTACGCGAACCACTCACGCTGTCACTCTATCAGCTGGAGGGCCGCAGCCCGACGGCCCGCCCTAAGCGAACCACTCACGCTGTCACTCTATCAGCTGGAGGGCCGTAGGCCCGACGGCTCGCCCTACGCGAACCACTCACGCTGTCACTCTATCAGCTGGAGGGCCGCAGGCACGACGGCTCGCCCTACGCGAACCACTCACGCTGTCACTTTATCAGCTGGAGGGCGGCAGGCCCGACGGCTCGCCCTACGCGAACCACTCACACTGTCGCTCAATCAGCTGGAGGGCCGCAGGCCCGACGGCCCGCCCTACGCGAACTACTCACGCTGTCACTCTATCAGCTGGAGGGCCGTAGGCCCGACGGCTCGCCCTACGCGATTCACTCACGCTGTCACTCTATCAGCTGGAGGACCGTAGGCCCGACGGCTCGTCCTACGCGAACCACTCACGCTGTCACCCTATGAGTCTATCAGCCGGAGGGTCGCAGCAATGACGTACGGTACTAAACCGTGGTCGCTTACAATGGGCCTCATAAGAAGGCTCAAAGTCACCCAAAGGGCAATGGAGAGGCTTATGCTAAGAGTCTCTCTGCGAGATCGGATTACAAATGAGACCATCCACAGCAGAACCAAAGTAACCGATATAGCTCTTCGAATCGCTAAACTGAAGTGCTCGTCGCCCGTGAATTGCGTGGAACCGATGGCCGTTAGGGCGGTAAGGTTCTCGAGTGGCGGTCACGTACCAGAAGGCGCAGCGTGGGTAGGCCCCCCACAAGGTGACCTGGTGAAGGTCGCTGGATGCGGGTGGCACAGGGCCGGTCCTTATGGCAATTTTTGTGGGGGCCTATATTCACCAGTGAACGTCTTTCAGCTAATATGATGATGATGATGATAATTAAATCCGTATGTTTCTACCAAATATCTAAAGCAGTACTGCAAAATCTACATATCGCTAAACCTAGCGGTTGTGGCAGGTAGTAACACTGGAGTATCAGATTTGAGGAGTTGGACGTTACGTTAGTATTAAATTCGCATGTTTGTACTTAATGTCTAAAGAACTTCTTTGAAATCATATTTCGATAAAATATAAACCTTGCGATTATTGTAGGCAGTACTGCCTCATCAGGAGTGAGGAGTTGGAAGTCAAGATCAGGCTGTTAGTATTTGATTATGCCAAACATGCTATACTTTCATTTTCACTTGTCTAACACTCTCGGTTAAGGTAAGCAGTACGTCTGCAGCATCAGGCTTTGAGGATACAAGGATACAAATATTATAATATTGCATTGTCATGGGGACTTGATAAGAGTTCCAAATTTTATTGATTTCGGTGCAGTAGAAGTGGTCGAAAAATCGATCACAAGATTTGAAGCATCGACGACAGTTGATACGCGGTGAAGTTAATAAAAACCGTTTAAAAACGGAACCCTTATAGATTCGTCATGTCCGTCTGTCCGTCTGTCCGTCTGTCACAGCCGATTTACTCGGAAACTATAAATGATACAGTAACGAAATTTGGTAAGGATATGTGTTGTACAAACCGCTACAGGATTATGATACTAAATTGTAAAAAAAAACCATTGGGGTGGGGGCCCTCCATACATGTAACTGAGGGATAGAAAATTTTTTTTAGTTGTATATAAGCGTGTGGGGTATCAATAGAAAGGTCTTTGAAAATGATATGAAGGTTTATAACTTTCATTTTTATTTAAGCAAATCGTTTTAGAGATATCAGCCCTTCTATTTTTTAAACTACGCGATATAAAATTAAAAAAAAAATGTTATGCACATTAATAAACTCTATCAACGATTTTTGGTTTGATTAAATTACCTCCTATAGTTTTTGAGGTAGGTTGATTTAACTGTATTTTTTAAATAATAAATTGATAATGGTACGGAACCCTTCGCGCGCGAGCCCGACTCGCACTTGGCTGGTTTTTGTTTTCTGGTTAAGAATAGTATATTCGTATTTAATAAGCTCAGTAAACTTTGGTAACAAGTAGGAACAGAAAAACCCCTAGGGGTTGGTCTGTGCAAGTAAATAATGCATAAAATATAATACCTACCTACACTAAATAATAAAATAATAAGTAACGCCACTGAAATTTACCATGAAAAAGCTGCATTACACCTACGTATCTATAATTTCATGTTTTCCTGTTACGAGGAAGAATGTTTATTTTATTACTTACCAGGAACGCGTGAGACCGGGATATGTCCCGAACCCATAACTACTTCGGTGGTAGCATGTCAGATTTTAAAGTAACATGGTAACCAATGATCACCAAATAAAAAAAAACCGACTTCAACCGATTTCTCCAAGATTCATAGTTGATGATCAGAGGATTTTAAGTAACTGTAGGTAGATTATGCTACTCTCCACACTTTGTTTGTAATGTTACAGAACATAGGTAAATTACCTAATGGGTACCATACTGTCAGAGACACCCTGTATACATGAATTAAAGACCATCATGGCTTAGTAAGGAAGGAAACATTACACTGCTAATTTAATCCCTTGACTTGAGGCACATACAACTCAAAACTACAATTTTTGATAATAAACATCACTGCATAATACAATTACATTAATGTAAGTGGATGAATTAACTTTTGTTTGCATAATGCATATTGCCATGGTTCCGGTCACCTGTAACACGCTGGTTTTATGCAAAATTATGCTACTTAGACGATGCAAACATGCATTTTTCTGTGTTAATAAGCCGTTTCTTTAAGGGGCCACCTAGTCCACCTACATAAATGATCTACGTATAATTTTGCATAAAACCAGCGTGACTCAGGAGACCGTAATTATAGCAATAACAGACAATTTGATTGATTTACCCAAGTATATCAAATCAAATCTAATGAAATGATTCTTTTATTTAAGTACTTAAGCCTAGTAATATACACCACTGACCACTGACCTGAGAAGATCCAGTAAGAAACTCAGCAGGGGAATAAGTAAACCTTATTAAAGTAGCGTGCATTAAACATGTTACACAAAAAAATACCCAGTTATTTATGACTAGGGTTGGGAATTTTGGTGGCATTAGGTGAACAGAGAACAGTGGAGTCGTTGCTTAAATTGTTTATGATTGAATGAATAATTAATTAATCAAAAAGAATACATAAATATATTCTTTTTAACAGGGTTTCGCCCATTTTAAGTATTCGATAATTTTATTGTATTAATATGTGACTACCTATGAAATGAAGTTCAATCTTTTTTTTATAATATGGCTTATGATTATTATATAATATTTATGTGCTTCGAGAAAACTAGAACCTTGAAAATCAAATAAATAAATTTTCTCATTTATCAACATTTTTATTGAAAACTAATACTTTTCTAGATTCTCAAAAATAAAATTCCTGTTATTTATTTAAATTCATTGATAAATCCAGCTAGAACTAAACACTATTTCGTTATTATTTTATAAGTTAATCATTTATTCAAGTGAAAAATGTTTGTAACATCGACTCCACTGCTCTATGTTCCATAAATGCCACCAAAATCCTAACCCTATTTATGACACAAGTGTGGAAAGCCTACATTTCAACATGTGTAGGTATGAGACACAATATTTCAATGGAATGCATTATGCGAGGAAAACCAGACAATCTCGGCAGTACCAACCAGACCTTGCGGAAAAGTAGATGAAAATTCGTTCCCGCACACTAGCGAAAAAAAAAACAATTTATGAGCATAAGTTTACCTTTAAAAATTCAAAATTTGGCAATATTGCGTCTACATCTACTCTATACTACTAGATATATAAAGTCTCTCTAGAGGTACCAATAAGATAATAGGTAGGTACCTACTTATATTATATAAAATCATGATATTAAAACTTCGAATCGGGTTTCTTGATAAGAATCCCGTAGGAACTGTTCTCATTACATAAACTTAGTTAAAAGGGAAAAGAGGGTTTTATTAAAATATACGTCTGCGATGTCGGTAATGACATTGTATGATAATGTACAGTCGACGTCAAAGATATCATTACAGTTTAGGCGCCAAAATATATTTACACGACCTTAATGTCAAGGCAATAAAGTTGTGTAAATATATTTTTGGCACCTAAACCGTAATGATATCCTTGACGTCACATATTTAAAGTAAATAACGACTTGACCGTTTCTTAAGTAATCATTTTGGTGTCGCTGTTAAAAAAAATCTGTAAGTTTGAATTCAGTTTAATGTGAGGAATAGGCAATTATGGGTCCCCTTCATGAGCGTAGCCCGACATGCTTTTGGGCGTATTTTCTAAGGTACCTACTTAGAAGGAATGTGATTAACCCATTTATTTTCCTCAAATTTACTTAACTGCGACTATGATCTGATGTTATAAATCAGTATAACCATATTTAAATAATTAAAAAGTCCCGGCGAAGTATGCGTCATGCTCTGCGTACAGATAAACAAAGAGACCATCTCGGTCACATAGGTGACGTAGGTCATGCGATACTGCTTCTCGCTTGTAAACTAAACAAACGAATACACTTCAGGCCGTCCCCTTTACAATATCTTAACCGCCGGGAAAGAACCTATGTTTCCTTAAGCTGCCATATAAATAGTGAGTATCGGATTATATTAATTAGTTTGAGTTTATCATTTGAACTGCACGCAACCCAAAATGTTGAAAGCAGTGCTCTTGCTGGGAGTCATCCTGGCTATATTTGTGGCTGAGACAACCAGTCAGAGGTTCATTCAGCCAACATATAGACCACCAACACATCGGAAGCCAATCATCATACGTCGGGCCAGAGAAGTAGATGAACTGACACCAATAGCGACAGAAGATCAGCCTGATCCCTTGTTTGAAGAAGAAATTTTACTGGACAGGTCTGCACGTAGTGTGGATTCTCCTAGTGCGAAACGCGGAGGTGGTGGTCATTCAACTTCATCAGGAAGCAGAGATACTGGAGCTACGCATCCAGGATATAACCGTCGAAATGCACGCAGCCTCGATTCACCCAGCGCCAAGCGCGGCGGAGGAGGTCCCAGGACATCCAGCAGCAGCAGGAACACAGGACCTACGCACCCAGGTTACAATAGACGTAACGCGCGGGAAATCAGATTACCCGGTCATCTCAATCCCCTGAGACCAAGGCCTTTATACCCACGACCAACATTTCCTGCACCAGTACCTCGCATCCCCATATATGCTAGAACTGCCCGTGACATTCAAATCCCTGGAATAAGGAAGCCCACACACCGTGATGTGATAATTCCAAACTGGAACCCACATGTCAAAACGAATCCTTGGAATAGTCTTGGCGGGAGAGGACGCCATAGAAGGAGTGTAGATTTTACTGATGATGTTGATAGTGTTGAATTCGAAGATTTCTCACATGAGAGGATTGCTAGGGATATTCATATTGATGGCTTACCGAAAAAGCCAACCCATCGTGACGTAATCATTCCGAACTGGAATCCCAATGTTAAAACGAATCCATGGAATAGGCTGGGTGGAAGAGGGAGACATGGAAGAAGTATAGATTTTACTGAGGATATTAACGACGCTGAATTGGTAGATTTCCCACATGAGAGAGTTGCTAGGGATATTCATATTGATGGCTTACCGAAAAAGCCAACCCACCGTGACGTAATAATTCCGAACTGGAATCCCAATGTTAAAACGAATCCATGGGATAGGCTCGGTGGCAGAGGGCGACATGGAAGGAGTATAGAGCTTTCCGACGATATGATAAATGAGGCAGAGTTTGATGGCACGCCATATTAAAAGAAGCCTTAGGAACAATAAATTTAAGTAAACATTTAAATAATTAATGAATAATAAGAAAAAAATCCGATCCACATTTATTATTTATTTATTAAATGCTTGCATCAAGCTGGACGTAGCTTGTATGCGAATTGTAATATTTATTATACAATTCTATTGGTAGTATCCTATAATTAATGTATATACTAGTAATAAATACTGTATTTAAAATATTTGTTGCAGTTTTCCATGTTATCCCTTGTTTTACCTCTACCTCTTTATAAAATCAATCATAATTAATAGACGAAGGAAGATTTCGAGTTTATTTTAATTCTCTTATTTATTATCAAACCGGAATCAGAAAGGGAGTTACTAAAAAAAATGAGTTGAGTTATTAAAAAAATAAATTTAATGACTGAACAACACTAGGTAGGTAGGTCAGTAACACGGAGCTATACTAAGGAGTGAGAGGTGAATATCACTATCTACCACTAAGGAATGAAAGGTGAATATCACTATCTCATTCCTTAGTATAGCCCGGTCCCAATAACTTACGTAAGAACTTACAGGTGTACGGCTGGCCTAAGCCTTTTTTTGGTGACGCAGGGGAGAATGCATTTACGCATCATCAACACGGGCTGGGGGAGCCCATGATGGTATGTGGGGCTCGCTCCTCCAAGGAAAAGAATACCCACTAAAGGTGCATTCCACGAAAAAGTCCACCGATGTCCCGTACGAACATGGTTTTTCTCAAAATTGTGGGTATATCGAAGTTCTCTTTCGTCACTAAAGGAATCAAAAATTACTCAAAAATATATGTAATAACGAATAACTCAGAAAAAAAATCAAATTATTAAAATATACACGCGTTTGTACGGGACAGCCCATGGAATGCTCCTAAACTCCCCTGCGACGTTGCCCTCTCTTCCGTTATGGGGAGCATCTTGGGATCGTAATACATTCTACTACGATGCTCCCTCCAAGCTGACCTAAGCCTACTGCTCAGATATTTGTGAGCACCGAGGCAGCTCCGCTCCGATATCATTTTATATTGAACATAGTAAATACACTGAATAATATTGGTACTTATTGTAGATACTTCTATTTATGTCTATGTATAAGAAATTATGATTCGACTTGAAATTGTAAACAATATCGTGGTATTTTATTTTGCTCAGTCTAAAACGATTCTTGTCAGTTTATACTTATGAATAATTCAAGGAGACTGCAGACCAGGATCATTTAATATTGTTAGAGTAAAACCGAGGTCGTGAATGCAAGCGAAGCATGTCTTTTCAACGACTTTTTATAATATATACCTAGTTTATTTAAAGAATATACGTGCCATTTCACAAAGTTTTGACTCGAATAAGGAGGTGGTTCTCAATAGGTACGACATTTTTTTTTTGTAGGTATGTATGTTAGGGCTTATCCATTAATCACGTCATACGATTTTGGCCTATTTTTGACCCCCCCATCCCCCATGGTGATACTTGGGTGATATTTTCAGGACCCCCCCCCCCCTAGCCAATATGACGTGTAATTTTTTGGCAACTTAAGTAGTCCTTTTAATAACACTTCAATTTACGTATTTTGTTACACACGTGATGGGGAAAACCTTTTTGCCAACTACTAAATGTCCGGTTTTTTGTTTATCTAAAGGGTATAAACCCGAGATGGCTCCGTTGGCACCAATTCGGGGTCTGGTGATGACATCTTGGAGAAATCGATTCAAGACATTTCCAAGCGCCTTATAGAGGCATCGGGTGACCAGAGAGCTGGCCAATATTTCGCGCAAAGACTCAGCATAGCAGTCCAGCGCGGTAATGCGGCCAGCCTTCTGGGCACTTTACCTCCCCAGCAAGACCTGGGGCAAAGTTTTTATTTATAAATTATTTTTGTTGTGTTCATATTCATACTTTATTTATTCTTGTTTTTTGAAATTAGATACATCAAATACTATTTAGTCAGTTTTTAATTTGCTGATTATTCAAGTTGGATAGACAATAACAATAATATTATCATCTAACATTTTGAGGCTTCAAAGGATTTTATTGTAACTTCTCGCAACATGACTAACCAACGACCGAATTCTATTAAAATCTCTTGCATCATGAAATTTTTCCGATAGACTTAAAATATTTCATGAACTAATTTGTATACTAAAACACAGCAAACTCATTGCTCCCAAATTAGTATTAGAGTCACGTCAGGTAAACGTTCGCAGTGTGTAATAAATAAGTGTACCTACGCAATCACATTGTAGGTATTTTGGAATGTATAAGACTGCGTACACTTACCCTCTGCGTACGTTTACCCCACATGACTGTACACTTGATATTTTACCATTCATCGGACATAAAAAATAAATATCGATACCTTTAGGCTCAAAGGGCGTAAACGCCAAATTGCCACTTTACAGGAGAAGCAAAAAAAGAAAAGTATTTTAGAAAAAAAATCATAACTTCTTTGTTTTTTGGCAGAATAACTTAAATTTTGGCCAATGTACTTGAATTTGAATATCAATCATTTAAGATAAATGAATAAATAAAGAAAAAGGGTGTGTTATACTCCCTTAACTTTTTGAAATAATGGCATTTACGCCCATAAACTTCACATAATATGCAAAGAATGTAGGGAGTATTGGTTACTAAACGTTTGAGTTTTGGTCTAAATGGGGCGTATATCACAATTACCATAGTTAAAATCGGTCTTATAAACTCATTCATAACATAGGCAATGCTCTGAATGGGTGTATAATACACCGTGGGATTAAAAAAATACTTACAATCAATTAAAAGGTTGCTGCTTTTATTAAAAAAAATGTTACACTGACTATGCTGTTGCTGATTATATTTTTCTTTTATGTCTAGGGATAAAAATAATGTTAATGGCGTTATTGGACAATTCAGCTACTACCAAAACCCAGATTAAAATGCGATATGAAACCAGTAAAACAAATAAAAATTCATCATAAATTTAAGAGTCAAACTCTTGTCGACGTAACTGATGAATGTAACTGTATCCATCTAACTCTGTCTAAAGCCACCTCCTTGACTTCCTTATACGACACAACGCCTACTTTCTCTTTTATTTGTTTCATGTAACTTCCTCTAGGTCTCCCTCTTTCTCGCTTTCCTTCAATTCTTCCAATGTTTTTTTATCAAAGCATCATGTCGTATAAGATGACCAAACATTTTCCCTCTCCTATTTTCTATTATCTTCAGCAAACTCCTTTTTTCATTCACTCTTTTAAGCACTTCTTCATTTGTGATATTTTTTGTCCAACTTATCTTCTCCATTCATCTCCAGCTCCACAGTTCAAAGGCTTCCAGTATCTCTCTGTCCTTTTTCGTCATAGCCCACGCCTGTCACCCATATAATGCTATACTCCAGATGAAAGTTTTGATGAGCTTCTTACAAACAGCAATTAATAATGACAACATCTTTATTATATATATATTTCTTTCAATAATATCCTCTAGACGCAATGTAAGGTACATTTACTCTCATTTAGTATTATTTTTCCTTATATTTACCAACACATACATATTAACTACTAAATTAAATATAATAGCATGCTTTTAGAAGACTAATAATCACAAATGTTTATCTTTTGTTTTTTATAAAACCTATATACACAACTTAAGATCTTTTACTCTCACATAGCATTTCTTTCTTTTTATAATTACCAACATATAATTATGTAGATATTAATTACATACTAAATAGAGTAGAAGACTTTTCAAATTAAATTTATGTTTAAAACGTACAGAACCAAAAAATATAACTGTGCGTACTGTAAATTAAAAATGTCGACTGAAATTGAACGTAAATTTATACACATGTCACAATGTCTCCCATTTTTATCACATTATCTGTCTATACTTTTCATTTCACACTTGCAACATACGCCAGTACATATATAGGTAAGTATACTAGATTTAGAATGATGGCCATTCGGTTCTATACTGTAGTTTTAATAACGCAATAACTGTTCATTCTTACTTTATAATTGGATAATGACAATGAATCATTACTATCGTATAGGTACACAGTACGTAAGCAATTTTGAAATAATAAAATAACTTAGCGAGCCTAAAAGCCATAATTTGTATATTTCTTGAGGCGTATAAATCAAAAAGTTTTGTTATAATAGGGCGTAAGAGGCAAAACATTACACAATTCCGCGGCGTACACACAGACCTTATTAGTAACCAGTTAAAGTACTAATGCGATACGTCTTAAAATAAACAGATACCAGCATAGAAATAAACATCTTTAACCGATTTGCAGTACCGGACTCATTCAATAAAAGCTCCGAAAACAGAGTTTTAGTCGGAGCTCTAAAAAACGTATCCCACGACATTAACATTGATTGACATATTTTACATTAATTTATCACATTAACTGTATAGTTTAATTTCAATGAGTACTAACTAATCGTGGTAATCAAAGATTATTACATTACCTACTTAACAATATTGTGAAAAAAGACTTACCTATTATTTCGTAAGAGTTAATAACCAATACTTCATCCAATCTAAACGATAGAATCTGTACTAACATCTACATATTATTATTATTAGCTACCGTTTAGATAACTACTTATCGCTGACATTATGTACAGGTAGGTATTGTTACATGAAAGTGGGTAATGAGTTTATTAAAATAACTATTTTATAAACGCACCATTCCGAATCCCATCCATATAAAAAATAGGTAAGTCTAATACAAACCTATCAACTTACCTTAGAAACAAACGACGACGGGCAGTTAACGTTACTCTCATCAGCTCACATCTTTTCGTCGCATGAATACTATCTCGCTTGCACATAGGGCTATCAACGAGGCGCAGCATGCCTACTACGTTACGGCGTATGAGTCATTTTAAAATGTACAATGCAAGGATACGGGCGTATAAACCTAATTTAGCCTACTAGAGTCATACTACCTAAATTAAGTAGCATAATTTCTACGTCGTATGAGCTTGTTTAGTTTTGTATGATAAACATTTTATAACAACTTGGTTATAAGACCTCTTTATTTTTTTTATTATCGGACTTATTACCTAAATAAACAAAAAATTGTGTAAATGTATCAAATACGCCTCTTGCTTTTAAAAAATCTCCTAGAAATACGTGGGTCGTATATGCCCTAAATTGTCGAATTTCGTTGTTTTAACTACACATATCGATAGAGAAAAAAAAAACTGAACAAAACTGCATTAAAAACTCATTTTGGCCAAAATGGCGTTTACGCCCTTTGAGCCTAAAGGTATCGATATACTTAATTTAACATCTCGAACATCTCAAGAATTTTTTTATATTCTCAATATCACCTTTAAAAGCGCAATAAATGATGAGCGTGAATGAAACAAAGGTGTTAGTATTTAATAATACCCGGGGCATTCAGGGGTCTATTTCTCGTAAATATTAGTTTACAAGTATATTAGTTATTAGTTACTAGTGAAAATTTTATAAGTCCTAATATTTTCTGTTTCTCGAAAATAATTATTAGACTAGTAACTAATATTGGTAAACTAATAAAAAATATTAGTCAGCTTGGCTGATTGGGGTATTACCCATGCCTTAATTACATATTAAAAAAAAAACATTGGTGGTAAAGAGCAAATTTTTGTTTAGTTAAAATCAAATACATATCTAAATTTATTAAGAACTGATAAATATGAAGTTGATGGTTTTGAGGACTATATTGGATGCCAGAGATATTTTATTTGGAAGCTTTTCGGATACATTAACCTAAATAGATAAACGTAAAAATGGAAGGAATTAACAATTTTAATGATTTCTCATCCGAATCCGTCCACATTTTATAATTTTCTTTAGTTAACTGTAAAAATAACACGCTAATAGTTTGGACTAATATTTTTTACCAAGCTTCGGCGACTAATAGCTTTATGAGTGTATTTTACAAGTGTAGATATTTTTCTTTGTATTCGAGAAACCAAAACCAAATTAGGACTAATAATATTAGCTAATATTTATTAGTTGGTAACTAATAACTAATATTTTATTAGAGTGGCTTCGAGAAACGCAAATTTGTAAACTTGTAAAAAATATTAGCCCATGGACTAATATTACTAGTCTAATAAGGTACGAGAAATAGGCCCCAGGGGCCTAAATATTTCTCGTAACTATTTGTTTACAAGTATATTAGTTATTAGTTACTAGTGAAATTTTTACAAGTCCTAGTATTTTCTGTTTCTCGAAAATAATTATTAGACTGGTAACTAATATTGGTAAACTAATAAAAAATATTAGTCCAGCTTGGCTGAATAGGGGTTTACCTATGCCTTATTTCATATTAAAAAAAAGAAAAATTTCCGCCATGGTTTATCCTTTGACATTTGCACATTGGCGGTAAAAGGCAAATTGTTTGTTTAGTTAAAATAAAATATTTAAATTTATTAAGAATGGAATGCTAATATTTATTAAATAAAATATTTAAATTTAATAAGATGTTTAAGAATGGATATGAAATTGATGGTTTTGAGGAATATATTGGAAGGCAGAGATATTTTATTTGGAAGCTTTTCGGACACGTTAACCGACATAGATAAACGTAAAAACGACGACTAATTATTATTATATTATGTGCATTATCTGAATCATCCGAATCCGACAACATTTTATAATTTTCTTTACTTAACTGTGATAAGTGACACGCTAATAGTTTCGACTAATATTTTTTCACGACACTGTTCGTAAATGTGGTGATTGTTTGACTAAACACAGTACGGAAAGTTGCCTATAGACGTATGGTTGTCAAATTGTGACAGCTGTACATCTATGAACGTCACGAACAGTACAACAATGTTGAACGTAAACTAAAAGGTCATATCTAAACACGGATTTCATGGGTAGATACGACGTTTTGAAAATTATTTCAAAGAAATTTTCTCGGACTGCTTGTTTTTTTTTTTAATTTTTGTGGCACAGGATCATGGCGTTCAGCCACATAAAAATGTGACTAATTTTTAATAATTATAATAAATGTGTTTTATTTCCTCACAGTTGTCGTGAAAAGCACAATGTTTAGCCTCGGCTAAAAGTGCAATAGATGAACTCGTACTATCGAAGGCCTCCCCAAGGGTCGGCCTTCGAACTAACTCGTTCATCTATTGCTTACTTTCCAGCCTCTACAACAATGTACTATTTACCAAGCTTCGGCGACTAATAGCTTTATGAGTGTATTTTACAAGTGTAGTTACAAGTCTTTCTATTCGAGAAACCAAAACCAAATTAAGTCTAATAATATTAGCTAATATTTATTGGTTGGTAACTAATAACTAATATTTTATTAGAGTGGCTTCGAGAAACGCAAATTTGTAAACTTGTAAAAAATATTAGCCCGTGGACTAATATTACTAGTCTAATAAGGTACGAGAAATAGGCCCCAGGTGGCTTATGAATTTTATGATGGTTTCGTTTTATCTATTAATCGTTCTACGCGTCACTTTCGCACTTGTATACAATGATATATAAGTAAAGATACGTTATACTCTTACAAAATGAGCGAAATAAATACTTCACATCATACACCTACGATTTATTGACAGTTGACATACACCTATCTTCATACTTCAAAATGCGTAAAAGAGATGGCAAAATACATATACTCATATTTAATAAATAAAAAAGAGACAACTAGCATTTGACAATTGCGCGTGCATTCTTAAGGTTGTTATTGATAAACATTGTTTTATCTTTGTTACTCTTGATCTTAAACAGCATAAGCTTGTCTTTTTCTCGAAGTCAGTCAAAAACGTCAAAATGGCGTCCTATTTATTTTCAATAAATCACAGATAAAATATAGGGAAGATTCCGTGTATTAAGACATACCTGAACAAACTATTGTCATCCTTTACCATCTCAAGATGTATTCCATAAGGAAAAAGAGACAAATAAGGTAGCTCTACTTGGTCGTGAATTATATCACTGACTCCATTTTCTTGAACAATGCTACCAACCTGACTAGATAAAATGTCATTACTATTAGTGTTGTCCAGTCTTCATCGTATGCTTTTATCGGCAATAATAATATTTTTACCAAATTAGGTAGCGATGAACAGTGGGAATAAACCTTATTTCCTACTCAGAATCACGATCTTCTGCGATCCTTAATATGTCATTATTTCTAAATCTACATTTTAGGATAAAAATAAAATCACAAAATTAATGAAATATTTTCTTTAATTAAAATGTCAAATGTCATAAGAAGTGTTCTGTCTAAAACGTATGCCACTAGTTGGCGCCACTTAGCGGTAAGGTCCCGCTAAGAAACACAATTATCTAGCCTCAAAGAACAACTAACTAGAAGGTCATTTTATTTTTTTACATAATTTTATCAACTTGTACAAATCATTTAAACACGAAACTACGAGTATAGGCGCTCTGAGAATTTAGACAAGTTTCTGGACCTGACGCCTCAGTGCTGCCGCCCTGGTGAACGGCATTTCAGAAAACCCTCATTATAACATGTTTTACGGAACTTATCATCCCTTAAAGCATACCTAACAATTTTCGTATGATGGCTTCTTTATAATTAATCAATGTACACAAGTATCACATGAGTGTCATTATTAAACTAAACTTACTTTACTTTCTGGTTGACATGACATTGGATGATTACCAAATATGGTAGGTACTACGTCTGAATGTAATCACTTATGGGTACGCCCTTGCCTGAAACAACAGCTTAAAAATGTGCGGAGCATATTTTGAATACTTTTTAGGGCACCAGTCGTCTGCCTTTTTGATATTTTTGACCCATAATAGCCTTTGTTCAGTGTCCTGTGGAAACCTGTAGAAATTAAAAACATCGATTCATTTTCTGAGTTGGCTATCAATAGATTTATCGATATCACGATCGATCTCTTAAGTACAACACTATGCAATACAAATATTTGAATCCCACTATTTATAATTACATTACGAATGTAAATACGAATGGTTAATTCACAAAACTACACACATGTATCCGGCAACAAATATTGAATAAGATTTTCAGTTACTTTTAGCTTAATAAGGTTCAAAATTTTAAAATTCAAGTCAAAACTAAATTACCGGTGAAACGTAATGTCTTTATTTTGTTCATTCAGGTAACCCTGGCGGTTTTTACACCCTGGAACCACACAAGTCATCACTTTTATCACATTCCGTGCACTTATCGAACAGAAATATACATGAAAAGCTTTATTTTAATCACTTTTACTATTTGCGGTTTAGGTGCACTAGTATACCCAAACAAAGATCGTTGACAGGCATCGCCGGCGTCACCCACAGATATAATAGACTCGGTCTATTAAATTAATATGTCTATGCAATAAATAGTAAAATTGAAAAAAAATATATAATTCAGTTTAATTGCGCATGATGTGTGATGTTAAGGGCATTTTTGCATTTTATTTCGTAGTTTTCACTATTGTATAACATAAAATGACATTTTAGAGCGCAGTTCATGTGATTTGCGAGAACTCGGCAGTGGTACACACCTCTCGGTGATCTGGGTAGAACTAAGAGCGATTGTTAGAATTATCACAATCTGCGCGCTTCAATTCTAGAGCCGGTGTAACATATCTTTAGGCCAGCCATACACCTGTAAGTTCTTACGTAAGTTATAGGGACGGAGCTATACTAAGGAATGAGATAGTGATATTCACCTCTCATTCCTTAGTATAGCTCCGTCCCTATAACTTACGTAAGAACTTACAGGTGTACGAGCGCTCTTACTTATTATATCATTGCTTGTATACATGTTAAAACGTGACAGCAATGACAACAACCGATTAGATGTGTTATCATCATAAGCCTACTGATACTAGTTGTTAGTGTAGTAAAATGGACCGACAATAAGTAATGCCAGAGTTGGAGTAAATGGAGAAGAAATTGGAATTAGTTAACAACATCAAGAAAAACAAACTTTAGTATTTCGGGCATATCATGCAGGGCCCCAAGTACGAGATCCTCCGGCTAATACTTCAAGGGAAGATTCGCGGGGGTAGGAGCGCCGGTCCAAGAAGGCACTCTTGGTTGAGAAATCTTCGTGACTGGTTCAGTTCTAGCACTCGTGGATTATTCCGTAATGCAGTCAACAAAGTTAAAACAACCATGATGTTGTCCAACCTTCGTTAGAAGAGGAACCAGAAGAAGAAGTGGAGTAAAAAAAAACCTGATCACGTCTCCGATGTCACCCTGTATTGTTCAAAGGACTAAAACAAGCGTTTGGTTGCGGTTAAATTAAACACGCTGTATGTGCGATTGAACGCGAGCCTCCAGCAAAATATCGAAGAGCGTAATCGGCAATGCAAAGTTGTTTCATTAACATATTCAACGAATCCGCAATTCGATTCGGTACCTATACATAAAGCAATTAGTAAACATACGTTCAATCGTTAAAACTAGGTAGGCAGCTAGAATATTTTAAGTTGTATTAAAAAAAAAAGGAAATATAGTACATAAATAATTAAACAATAGTGCATGGTTTTACAGAGTAGCGACATAACATAAAGGTACAAAACAAACTTTGGGTAGGGCACCCTGATATACAATCACTTATAAAAACCGACTTCAACCGATTTCTCCAAGATCCCATCATCAGAACCCAACTTTGTGCCAACGGGACCATCTCGGGGTTTACCCCTTCATGACCCGTTCGATTAAAAAACTGAAAATCTATCGCACAAAAAAAAACAGTTGATTTGTGAACCTCCTCTTTTTCAGTTAGTTAAAAATAGTTTTAATTTGAGTTTGAAACTTGTAACGGTAACTTTTGAATAAAAAAAAGTAGGGTAAAAGCACCAATAGATGACTGCCACCCAGAAGTTGACTGATAGGTCTAAAAATCTAAATAATTAAATCAGGAATAATTTTCCACGCTCGGGAGTATTTTTCTCATATGCGGCAACACTATATCGTGTCTCACATGCGAATTACCAGACAGTTAAGCCACGCTCGCGGCAGTGAGCGGCCGTCGAGTTTGCGCTTCGCACCAAAATCGCGTTTTATATGGGATCCTTATTAAGAAAAGCCCTCAAAAATTTAAGCTTTTAATTACGTAAAAAATCGAATATGGCTTTTATTTCCTTAATTCACTTCCATATAGATTTTAGAGTAATATCTCTATTGTGTATATTATAAAGAATAGTTTTTTATTATTTATTTTATGAGATATTTGCTGGTCAAGTTATGGTTCCAATATTGTGTGTTCGGGCCAAAAGATGAACGACGGTCAACTTTTGGGCAAAGGCTCGTATTTTCAAATGCTTGTGTAAATTATAATAAAATAGCTAGATGTAATATTTATACATAAAATTACAATCAGTTTTGTAGATGATTTTTTGACCAAAAGATGAACGAGCCTTTTTTCATGTAACACGTTTTAAAGTAATTTATTTTTGTATGAAAATGGGATCGTTCAACTTAAGAATCGCTGTCCAAAACGTGAACTAGGAAAATTTACTGGTTCATCTTTTGGGTTGGATTCCAATAAATGAATTCAAATCAATTTAGTTCGTTCATTTCGTTAATGCGGTGTCCAAAACATGAACCAACAGATTTTATTTAACGGTTGAATTTGGGAAAAGTGAAACTTTTGTTCTTAGAGATCAGATTATTACATAATACACACTGTGTTTATGTTTCATTAAATAAGGTCAAATACAATTAATTTATCGAAAAAACTAACGATTTTACTTTGCTCTATTCATCTATTGGGGTCTTGCCGTTCATATATTGGTCTCGCCATATTGCGATTATGCTGGTTCATCTATTGGGGTCAAATTGTTCAGAGATAGGGCACTTTGTTCAACTACTGGGGAATTTGACTCCTTTTTTAATATAATCATTTTTATAAAATTACTGAAGTTTAATACGGGGCATGAAAATAACTTATTCTAAACTGAATTAAATGCGGAATCATATAAAAAAATAAAAATCGATGAATATGAGTTACATCATGTAGATAAAAATATTTAAAGTTGCGAAAGTTGCTTAACTGTTCATCTATTGGTGATTTTACCCTAATAATCGTACACGACATAACTATTTAATTTGACTCATTAGATAATATAACTAAAAAAAAAAATACAACCCACGTCAAAGGTGACGGTTGTCAAAAATTCTCCCCTTGTTATTTTTTCCTTTAAATATTATTTATTTACATACTGGATATTTAAAAGTATGCTTAAAAGCCACCAAAATCGTTGAAAAAATCATGTGAAGTCAAAATGTGATATTTGTAATAATTTAAACGGTGCACGTTTGCACGAAGAATGCAGAACGAAATGTCAAATTTAAGTGTGAGCATTGTGAAGCAGTAGACCATTACCCTGGGACCACGTTTTGCCCGTAAGCTGCTTGAACCTCGGGCAGATCAGTGTAAGGCTCCTTGAAGGCTCCCGAAAACCCCAGTGCCTTATACGAATAGTAACTTGTGTGGGCTCCCGATTGCCGGAGTTCTTACGACAGCCTTTTTATGCGTTTTATTTGTTAAGTTTCTTAATTACATCTTAATTTGTAGCTGTAATTTACTTATATAGTTTATATTAAGTAATTCAATAATAATATTTTAGCTATTTCCTTTGGTAATCGACAGTATATTATTAAATCGAAGCCAAATTATTTGCATTAAAGCCGTTATACGTAATTTTTCTGCAGAATGAGTACCCAGTCTGAGTCGACATGTCCTTATTGTCCAAATTCGTCACGTGTGTTCACATCGCGAGGCCTTAAAACGCACATAACGCGCACGCACAAAGATGTTTCCCGTCCTTCTGCCTCGCAGCCCGTAAGCCGCGCCGCCACGCAGCCTAATGCCATACAGCCGGTACCCGATGCTAGCAACCTGGACCAACTTGCTTCCCTGAAGGAGTCAGTGCGGGTACTTCGACACATTCCGAAGGGAGCGAGAAGTGTTGCAGCGAACAAGCTAAGCGGCATTATACAAGCTTGCATTACCACTAATGGTATGGATGATTGGTTCGCTCTCCTTTCTTTTTCTTATAGGGCCTTGAGAACGCCAGAGACGGGTGGTAATAGTTCTCTTACCGGTAAAGTCAAAGCGAACGTAGAAGCCTTCTCATATTTGTCTTCAGTTGATAGTGAGGCAGTCTCCCGGTCATCGACTCTCACTAAGACAATTGAAGCCAAGGTGTATGAAGGTGATTTGCGGGGAGCCGTCCGGCTACTTATGAGCGAGGACATAATAGCCCCTTCTGGTCCAGATACGTTGGCGGCACTGCAGTCCAAACACCCTAGTCCGTCCCGCCCCCTATTTTTTCCGACTGAGCCTGACTCGGATAGCCCGGTCTTGTCAGTTAAGGTGGAGGATGTGGCTCTGGCACTTAGTTCTTTCCATAGTGGGTCAGCAGCGGGCTTAGATGGCATTCGCCCGGCCCACTTAAAAGAGTTGACATCTAACACGGCCGGCGATAGTGGGGTACGCTTGATGGAGGCTCTGACCAGTCTGTGCAATTTTTTGCTCAGTGGTAGGCTAAATCCCCAAGTGTGTCCTTTTCTTTATGGAGCTACGCTTTGCGCGTTGAGGAAAAAGGACGGCGGACTGAGACCTATTGCCGTTGGAAGTACTTTCCGTCGATTGGTTGCCAAACTGGGGTGCCGTGCGGTGAGAGGGGAAATGGCGTCGTATCTGCAACCACGCCAGGTGGGATTTGGTACACGTTTAGGGTGCGAAGCGGCGATACATGCTGTGCGTGCTTTTGTTTTGGAGCCAGATAATGCTGGTAGTGTCATCGTAAAGTTGGACTTAAAAAACGCCTTCAACACTGTTGAAAGAGACGTTTTCCTGGGTGAGGTCAAGGAGAAAATTCCTGTGCTTTTTCCTTTCCTTCACCAAGTCTATCACTTACCTTCTAACCTTTTTCACGGTGACAACCTTATACTATCTCAAGTGGGGGCTCAACAAGGGGATCCTCTTGGGCCACTTGTTTTCAGCCTAGCAATTCAGAAAGTAATTTCTGAACTCAAGTCTCCCCTCAACATCTGGTACCTTGACGACGGTACTATTGGGGGTAAACCAGGAGAGGTGGAGCGAGACTTGCACCTTTTGCTACGACGTCTGAGGGATTGTGGGCTGGAAATGAATACGTCCAAGTGTGAGTTTTTTCCTTGTGGCTCTCAGGCATCTTCGCTCTTTCCCCTTTTCGCATCTTTACTCCCTGGCCTCACGGAACTGAGCACAAACTCCTTTTGTTTGCTCGGAGCGCCAATATTCCCATCTGCCGTCCCTCTAGCCCTCCAGACTCGTAGGGATCTCCTTTCTCTTGCTGGCGAACGTCTTAGAAACTTGAATCCACACGTGGCGTTAGTCCTAATGCAGAAATGTTTTACCGTCCCAAAAATAACCTATCTGCTTCGCACGGCTCCTGTATGGCTATTTCCTGATGCCATGGACGCTTTCGACGCTGTTATTAGGTCCATGCTCGAGTCCGTTCTCAACATCTCCCTAAACGAGGTCCAGTGGACACAAGCGGCTTTGCCCATCCGTTACGGAGGTATTGGGATGCGGCGCGTACGGGACGTGAGCCTGCCGGCTTTCTTGGCGTCAGCCCATGGGGTTACTGGCCTAGTCGCTAAAATTCTGTCTTTTAATGGCGACGGGTTTAGTGTGCCGCATGTGGTTGACGCTTCGAGGGAGTGGTTGGCTGGCAACCCGGGCGCGGCCGTCCCGGAGAACCCGAAAGTCCAGCGAGCTTGGGACGACGTAGGCTGCAAAGGTACTTTCAACGAACTTATTGCCAACACTTCGGGGGTAGACCGCGCGAGACTTCTGGCTGTATCGCAGTCGGAATCAGGGGCGTGGCTGCACGCCTTACCTTCGCCTCAATTAGGCACATTGCTCGACGGTGACTCTTTGCGGGTGTCTGTAGCTCTCCGCCTAGGCTGCGCCGTATGTCAACCACACATTTGCATCTGCGGGTCTACGGTGGAGGCTGACGGCCATCACGCTTTGAGTTGCCGGCGATGCACTGGTAGGCATCCGCGTCACCATGCCCTCAACGACATAGTCCAGAGGGCGCTTAGGTCAGCCGGGGTCCCTTCCGTGCTCGAACCTCCGGGCCTCAGTCGCACTGACGGCAAGCGACCTGATGGCTTGACGTTGCTGCCGTGGGAGAGAGGTCGGTGCCTGGTATGGGACGCTACGTGTGTTAGCACTTTCGCAGCGTCTCATATCAGTCGCACATCGCGCGCGGCTGGAGCGGCAGCCGAGGCTCAAGCTGCGGTGAAGCGGCAAAAGTACGCTCCCTTAGGGTCAGGGTACCTCTTTGTGCCTTTTGCCGTCGAAACAGCAGGGTGCTGGGGGAAGGACGCGAAACTTCTAGTGCGTGACATAGGGCGTCGACTCAGGCAAAGGGGAGAAGACCACCGCTCCGAATCGTTTCTGGTGCAAAGGTTGGCCATAGCTATACAACGCGGCAATGCCGTGAGTGTTATGGGCACCTTTGCACCGGAAGCGCTAAGGAGCGGATATTGACAGGTATTTTTGCCATATTTTTTTTCTATGTACAGTCGACGTCAAAGATATCATTACGGTTTAGGTACCAAAAATATATTTACATGACTTTATTGCCTTGACATTAAGGTCGTGTAAATATATTTTTGGCACTTGAACCGTTATGATATCTTTGACGTCGACTGTACCTATATAATTTTTTTTAAGTTAATTAAGTTTACTTTTAAGATCTAGTTTTTACTTTAATATTGTAAGTTAATTTATAATGTAATTTTTAACGTTTTACTTAAGTTATTAAATAAATATTCATTGATTTCATAATATAACTTTAATGAAATAATGACTTGTATGCCTGTATGGGATGGTAAGTATGGAAAAGTATACTTATGTATGATACGTTTTCATGAAGCCTTTTTATGGGAGTTTCTATAATGCGGTTGTACGTTGTTTCATAGACAACATTTTCGCAGAATATTGGTTCATAGAAAATGTTTCTCGTATTTTCATTTCATAGAATGATAATTTTTCAGAGCTCTTACATTGTATGATCTGGTTTTGTACATTTTTTATTGTTCGGATATGTAGTTCTTAGAATTTCATATCATAGCGTATTCAATCAAATATTATTAATTCGTATAGTATTTTTTGTCTAGAACAGTTGTTTCAAAAACTGAATATTCATAGAATGTTGTTTGTCATTGTATCAAACTTAATATTTTTTATTCAGTCATAATTACACTATAGAATTATCATTACATACCAGTATACAAATACAAAAGAAATGCCTTTGTCCAAAGAATTTTAGTAAGCGATTTAGACCTGGGAACCGGTCGACGAAGCCCCGCTGCGCGGGGCTTCTATTTCTGCTCTAAGGGATAAAAGGTAACTAACGAACCTATCCGGGTTAGAGCAGGGGAGGTACAAATTTGTTATTTTTTAATGCGGGGGGCTCCGCCCCCCGAGCCCCCCTTGTGGGGGGCTTCGCCCCCCCGTCCCCCCTTTTTCGATTTCGCAAGGATGACGATACGTAAACAATTAATTAAAAGTAAGTAGGTATTTTATGTATCCGGGAAACTACGCTCGAAACCTAACCAATACAAGTCGGTTTTACCCTGATTTATTATTTGGATTGGTTAGGTTTCGAGGCTAGAACAGATTGAAAAGCTAACTAACCTAACCCAACCTACCCTACCTAACCTACTTTGCCTGCAATCTACCTACTTTTTCTGGTAGCAGTTTGGTTTTTTTAGAGGGAGGGCGAATCAGTGTATAAGAAACAAAATACTTACATGAAATATGACTCATTAGGTAAGAATATCACTATGCAATAAAGTAAATAGTGGAACTAAATATTATATAAACTAGTAACTATAAAACAACAATCTATGAAATAAGTGCCTACAAAACAAAAATACATGAAATGTAATTCTAGTGTTTGGTTACTTTGTAAAGTAAAAAAGTTAGATAGCAATATACATGGAACTGAATGTCTGTGAAATACGTTTTAAGCAATTGAATATTCTATGAAACAATAATATTGGAACAAAAAGTATATGATCCAAATAATATATGAACAAATTTCTGTGAAACGAAATTCTATGAAACTTCTGTCTATGAAACAGTGTGCCACCCTATAATGCCCACTGAAACTTCTGTAGCCGACACATAAGAGCGGAATGACAACTTAGTGTAAAGTGTCCGCTCTCAGTGGAAGGCGGGCATTAATTGGACGAAGCTATACTGTTTAAATGAGAGGTAAATATTATTATCTCATTCCTTAGTATACACCGTGTTTTTATTGATTTCCGTTAAATTAAAGGGAAGCTTATTTAGGTCAAAAATAATCAATTTCTCTAAGAAACTAGTGTCTCTTACTGTTATAGAGTTATAAAAAAAATAAGTTTAATGACTGAACAAGTGTATTGCAACCTTTATTACATCCTATAGTTACTTATTTTATTTTGACATATGCCGTCAGCAGCCGCCAGTCGCCTGAGATCTTATTCTTAAGGTTCTCTCACACTTGCCATTACAATAATTATGTATGAAAACAAAAAAAAAGTTTTTTTCGAAATTAACAAAAGCCGATAATATATACCAGGCAACTTCTATTAATGTCCCAAGTAACCTGTCCAATTTAACGGAAATTAACAAAAACACGGTGTAGTTAGAATAGCTACGTCCCAACAACGTAAAAGCTCACAGGTGTAATCCTGTAGATATTATTGTAAAACTCCGTCCCGTGTCGTTATTTGTCGAGAGCAGACGCACTATTGAGCTCAAGTACAAACGGCTCTCGAAGCAGAACGCAATTCCGCTACATTTCCTTTAATATTTTATTTTGCAAAATGGAGTCCCTTTGATCGAATCACAATGAAAATGGCAGAAAGTTATTACGATCTAATAACCTGTCAAATGATATTGGTAACAACGGCCATTTCATGTAACAATATCAGATAATAAGGCTTACAGATAAAAATAAATTACCTATCAAGTATAAATTGAAAATTTGTCTAGTTTTCTTTCAAGGCCCTGTAGTTACATCTAAAGGTGGGTTTACACCAAACGAGCGAATGCTAATTCTATCCCCCACTCTACGAAATCAACGAATTTCGGCGAATAACGTTTTGTGTAACGAACGAATTTCGTAGAGTGGGGATAGAATGAGCATTCGCTCGTTTGGTGTAAACCCACCTTTACAGTTAAGAATATAGGTAGGTACGTACTTGAGTAAACTATGTGGTGTCACGATAATATTTTCCTAAAGTGGAGGTAATGAAATAGGTACTTATTGATTTTATATAAATACTCATCTGATTAGGTATTAGAATCTCAAATCGAAAAATATATGATTATTAATAGTTTTATAAAGCGAAAGTCGGCTTTGAACTTTGTGCTTTAGACATACGTTCTGCAAAATCGGAAATGTGAACATTTAAATAATATATCGTTCATAGATGTATCTAGCTGTGACCAGAGAAATTCTTAACATACGAATCCTACAAACTTCTTATTAGTAAGGGTCACGGTTCATACAAAGTTGAGAAAAATTGTGCGCTGCGAGTTACAGTTTTGTAATTTTAACCAGAGCTAGAGGGTCTCAAAATAGTTGTTTTTAGATGTGGAGGGAAAACCAATTCCCCCCCTGAGCGCGGGAGGAGGGGGGTGAATGTGCATTCGGAAGGGTTGCGTTTAATATTTTTTTACTAATTAATAAGGCCTACTATGCATTGTTTGGTATCATTTTCGTGTAAAACGGACCTGGAAAATCCATTTTTTATCATAAACATGAGCAATTTCATATAAAAATGTAGATTTTTTGGAGTAAAAGTAAAAAAGTTATTACCGTTTTTATTTTAATTTAAGCGTCATATAAGTATTAAAAAACAAACTTATCCAATTTAAAAAAATTGTGTAAGATAGCATATTTATTGCAGTTTTTAAAAATATACACATTTTGTAGTATTTCATACAAAAATTCACTGAAAAAAAATTTTCCTGACGCGTACCTCCAACAAAAACCTCCGCGTAATCTCAAAAAAGAGACTTTTGTGCCCGCAACTGCTCATAGATTAGGTATACATATTTTTGTACTTGCATAATTATTGTTCATATTACAATTGTAAATATTTATTGATATGAAAGTAAATTGATTTTCTGATCTTCTTTT